>JAVQJS010154614.1:0-19023 GCA_036024795.1 Galaxias rostratus
CATTTAATTTAATTCAAAAGCTGATCCATTGTATCACAAACAACACAGCACCTACTCTCCCTCTCACACTCTGTCTCTCATAGACACACACACACACACACATACACACATTCATACAAAGTAATTGGCTTGACTCGGTGATAGAGGGCCCTGTTAGTAGTTTTACAGTATAAAAACCAATATATTATTAACATGTCATCTGATCTTCCTTAGAACTAAAAACATTCATTAGGCACTTGAAACGTGTTCTAGCTGGAGCTACAGTATATCACATTTTATTCTTTACAAAGAATAAAACGTCTGATCGACTACAAAGGCACAATAAATACATTTGTGTCAATAAATACAGAAGAAGGCCAAACCAAACCAATTTGGTATAAGGCTCGTCTCTTGTTCCGAAAAGACCGGGGCAGATTGTGCTGCTGAGATTGTGCGCGGGTTCAGTGGAATGTTTGAAAAGGGGGATCTAGGTTGTGTCAGCCTAGGCTGGATCAGAAGGCGGGCTTGTAGAGGATCTGGCCACTGAGGAGCCTGCGTTTGAGCTCCTTCCACAACAGACTCCGCTCCCTCTGCGAGCCCTTCATCATGCCCCGGTTCTCCTGGGCCCTCCGGGACAGATAGGGGATGACTTCGTTCACAGGACCGTACGGGACATACTTGTACACGGGGAAACCGGCCTGACCTGTTTTGAAGGGAAAAAAGACAAAGAGGCGCAGCAGCAACGGTCACGTGAGAGCTATAGAAAGCCGCCTCATAGTGTGGCATTGCTTCATTACTCAACAATAAGAGCCGTGCTACGGGCAATAGCTAAACACACTCTATGAGTATGACTATAGGGATGCCAGGCTGTATTTTGTAGACACATTTTGATTGGCTGTTGGGTTTCTGGTTTTACTATAAACTTACTTTTCAATTATACATCTTATTCTTTGGTTTATTATTGCTGGTAATTTTTTTTTTGTTTTGCAATTGTCCTCACACATACAACATACCTAATGGAAAACTGATCTGGTCACACATGCCAAGCAGCTGTCCAAAGTAGACTTTATTCTCAATGGGGGAAAGGCCCATTTCATTCATCCTGTAGAGAGAAAAAACAAACATGAACAGGGTTACGAAAGGGAGAGGATTATACAGTTTCAAACAAAGAAATCGACTGTCAGGCCATCTTCACTGTTGCTTTGCAGGTAAGTCAAACAAGCAGTTAAGAAACCAAGTTTTCTTTTACCCACAGTAGAATTAGGCTAATAGTCCTTGGGCAGTCTTACTTTTCCAGGGTGAACTTTACTGTGTCCTCATTGTGTGAGGCCACCATCACGTTGGCCTTCCTGTTGTGGTCTATCTCCTCCAGCACATACTCCAAACACCTGCAAAGCAACGTGGGGACACAGCAGCTGGTTAGCCATCTGCTAGACTATACACAGAAACATCAATCGTTGACCAACTCAAGACGTGCTTCCTACTTGTGGTACATCCGGTTGGTTGCTTCATAGTCTGGGTTAATGGGGTCTTCATAACCAATCTCCTGTGCCCTGGACCTCTCCTGGTACATGTAGGCCCCACGCACCAGCTTAGCGCCAAAGTACCAGCCCTCCCGCCGCGACAGCTCTATGTCCACCGACACATTGTCATAGGCATCCTGAAAAAGTGAATGGTTAACAGCCGATCTATCACACCTCATTCACATCATAAGACCAAACATTTAACATCAGCTATAAAACGACAGGTCAAATGCAATATGTCATGACTTTATAAAAGATCACATGCAAACCTGACTAGCACAGCGAAACATAATCAAATACGTTTGAGATGTTTTTTTGGCTCAGGTTATGGAAAACGGAAGGTTCAAGGTTTGCATAGTGCACTACCAAGTGACGTCAATTACTCTGTGTCTGTTTCACATCAGTTATCATGAATGAATTCACATGCTGGCCTTCTGAAACCCTCAAAGACCACATTCAATTGGAGGTAAATACAAACTTAGTAGTAAACACAGCCTGATGGTCAAAGTCATTCTAGTTGTTTGGACTGAACACAACAAGGGAATTGTCACTGTCAGCTTAACTACAAGGTTTCTTTGGTTAAAGATGATAATGATTACTGTCAGTAATGGGGGTGGGAATATATATTGTTGCACTGAAAGTCAAACAACCAACATTTTAGCCTTTTGGAAAAGTGCAACCTGATAAGGGATGTGGAATTCAAGGTCATAGCAAGTAGTGTACCGCACAAGGCTACAAGTTTGTGGTGAGTCATATGGCCCTACCTTCAAGTAACACTGGTAGGTATTGAAGATAAAAGGCTTCTCTCGGTTAAAAATCCGCTGCATTTCCAGGGTCAGCCGACTGATGGCCGGCTGGAAGTACGTCTGCTCAGCATCCACCATTAGCCTGACCCCATTCTCCAACGCATGCTACAAAAGAGACATAGAGAAAGCCGCTCATTCCAGCTCCACCTCAAGCTATGGACATTAGGTATGGCAGTCAAGTATAAACATGATACCCATGGTTTCTGTGTGCTGAGGTCATAAAAACGACGAAATAGACCGTTACTGCACATGGCTATGGTTAGTCTTTGCTGCCCACTCAGTTATCTCTTTGTGGCATAAAGCCCTAAGTACACAGGAAACAGACTTTGGTACAATTAGCCTCTTTTTATGGACCACTTGAGGAGGAAGCAACAAAACTCAAACATAAGTGACGGAAATATGGCATGGCCACAACACGAGCTGGGACATTATAAAGACATTTACATTAAATAGCCACCAGAATGTATTTCCTAATGGCTGCTAGCCCATAGAAGAGAACATGCATTGAGGTCCTCAGGCTGACCGTGGTCAAATCCCTTACACAAATACAACACTTCATTATTCCAGTTCATTGGATTACCTTAGCCAAAATATCGACTCTCTGTAGCAT
Source organism: Galaxias rostratus (assembly GCA_036024795.1). Lineage (NCBI taxonomy): Eukaryota > Metazoa > Chordata > Actinopteri > Galaxiiformes > Galaxiidae > Galaxias > Galaxias rostratus. The sequence continues at coordinate 2,919 of JAVQJS010154614.1, forward strand.
CCTTTTCATCTGACTCTCTTCTTCGGCTGTGAATTTATTCAACAGAGGCTCCAGCTGGCCTGTCTACATGGCAAATAAACACAAACATTGTTCATTCCATCAGCCAATAATGGAGTGCACTTTCTTCTCCTTCTGTTCAGTGATGACCTTTACTGGGACTGGATTACCGGGTGTAAAGTCAGATGGAATTCTAAGTTGTGATGACTCGCTACTCACCTGAAGGTTGGGAACCATAAGCAAATTGGAGATCTTTGTGGTGTCGTTTATCAAGCTGTTCCAGTCCAACAAATCTATTGTCCTGGGAGAAAAAGGAAAGTAAACATGTACTACTTTGATATAACTAAAACCAATACATTTTAGACTTATATAATTCAATCAATTATTAAGTGTATGTAATTGCTTTCATTACCCTGATGAGCCTAGTTTCTCTCCAGTAAACAAATTTTCTATGTCGTCTCGGGCACCAACACCAAGCTTAGTCAAACTCTCCTGTTCAGTAAAAGGGGGCAAAAACGTCTCAAAGGAAGGTAGAAAATAATCAGAACCAGAATGCCCATTATTCTTTAAGACTGCTAACATGTATTTTAACATTTGACCTGCATTTAGATACATTATTTTGACACATCTTTCTGGTTGTAATTTCAAAGAGAGTGACACAGACAAGAATGCTCATAGGATAAGAAATGCAGGTGTTGGCAAATACTGCTCTACCTTGTTAAGTCAACAAACATTTTCAAAGGTGTACTCGGTGTCTACTAGAAGGTTATTACACTTGTGCACAGTAAATTCTAGGCTATATGGCGTACCTTAAGCTGTTCACACTCTAGTTTCTGCTCCAGTGCTGCCATTTCAGATTTTCCTTGTTGTGCTGCCAGCAGATTGAAAAACTGCCTCCACTTGACCAACACCTCTGAGAATTGGAGCTTTTCATGAAGGGAGAGATAAGAGCAATTGAGCTAATAATAATAACCTTTACAAATACCAGAACTCGTGTGAGATTAGATGTTTTTAGGTATTCCATACCATTTGATTTAGGCTTAAAAAGAGTGTGAAAAGCCTTAAAACTCACTAGGAACTGTGGGCGGCCAAGAGCGGTCATCTTAATAGCCGAAAAGCCATCGACTGAACTCCCACCTAATAAGGACGGACAGGACACGTTGTTATGATACAGCAATAAACCCCACAATGCTGTGGTCATTGCATTTTGATGGCGGGTTTCATGTGATTTGAGCGGTGTAAAAAGCCAACCAGAAGCTTTGATGCAGTTGAGGAAAGTTTCCATCTGGTGGTCACACTTGGCCTCATCAGCATAGAAGTAGGTGCGGGCACTGATCACACCTCCACGGCGATCGCCAAACTGTCGATGGGCTGTGTACTTCTTCTCACGATGATCGACACCTGGGGGCACACGTGAACTTGCATGAGTGGCACCCTTAAACAGGTGATCCTACGTTCCGTAACTCCACAACCCCACAGGAAGCTACACAGAGTAAGGGAGACACAGCCGAACACAGTCAAAGAGTTCCTATAAAGGCGATATCTTTAAAAGCAGCTTATGTTGTTAAAAATCACTGATCAATCATATAACAACTAAAACTGGTATTTGCTAAATGCCTTGAAGGATTGAAAATTGATGCACATTTTTATTTTTAAACAGCATCAAGATAAATAATCCTGCAAAAAAGTGAAGCGAGACCCTTTATAAAATGGTTTTTATTGCACTACTCTTAATTACTTTTAATATACTACTTTGAATAGAAAAAAATGCCGCAGCATTGTCAGAACGATAACAGACGATCTTTTAATTGATAATATTAGCCAATGTCAGGTGCTAGATGATTGATCTGTGAATAGTGACTAGTCACAGTACATACTATATAACCCAAGCATACGTTTTTAAATGACAGCTGATACCCACCGCAAACCGTTTTTAAAGACATGTTGAAACAACGGAGCCAGCACCTTTTCAAACATGTTAGAGAAACATGAAAGAGACCCTTTCCCCAAGCTAATAATCACCACAAAAACAATAAAATGTAGTTTACTCTGGTGGGTGTCCTGTACTATGGAGCATTCAGTGATTTGAACTGTAAAAGCAAATATAAAAATATAAAGTTCTTAAGTTCTAAGCACAACAAAAAATAGCCAATTTGTTTCAAGTAATGTATAAGCCATGTACCTGGACTTTGTTTTTCAGATTCAGAAACGCAGGCACTGAAAAAAGAAAACAGTTCGATTAGTATTGCAAAAACAGCAGCAATCGTTTTATTTTGTGACCCAACAGTTTATATGGTATTCCTTATTATTCTGAATGTCATATGATGTGGATGCAAAAATCAATGATGAACTCGATCAAGTGGGTTTCAAAAAGCAGTCATCTCCTTGCTACTGGTCATACGTTTACATGGTAAGGTTTCATGGCACTATTTTAAAACCTTTCCATCCACATGATGCTTCCTTGATGGCGAGCATGGCCCCTCTTGGGGCCCTCCGGCGCAAGGTTTGCATGCAAATGGCCTATTACGTGATAGAGTATGCTGTCGTGGACTTTTGGTTATGTAACAAGACCCCAGGATAAGTCACAGGGAGGCATTTCTCCAAACGTGTTGCAGCCGGAATGATCTTGAAGCGCTACCGTCTGCTCTAGGCTAATAAGGCTGGTAATTTTAGACAGCAAAACGTTGTTGGGTATCGGCTGTCTTTGTCCGTGTTAATGTACACACATACAAAATTACAATGTATTTCATATAGTGGTCCAATAACCCCGTGAATAAATGCATCTCAAAATCAGGCAAGGTTAAAAAAAGTCAAGGTCATTTGTATTGGTTCTTGTTCCATGAAATGCAGAGCACCGTCATCATATTAATGGTCATCCCTCCAATACCAACGATGAGTCATTCAGATCCTAACCCCATTAGCAAATGGTTCCTTTGATAGATGGAATGTTTTACCACTGTTGTAAAGACAAAATGTTTGTGGGTATGTTGTTATCTAAGTTACCAGCTCACTTGTTTCCACTAAAAACTAGAAGGTACCAAAGTCACTGAAAAAAGTGCTATACCCTCTGGGATATGCTCTCAAACCTGATTTTCAAACTTGACAGTGTGCTTATCCTGCAAGAAAGTCCTTAAATAAACAGAGCAATTCTTTCAGCAGTGAATAATGTAACACTCTCCAACTCAGCCTGCTGCTTGGGTTCGCATTACTCAACAGGGCCGGTGTTTACTGACTCATGTGACTGCATTCCAACAAGGAGTAGGACAAACATATCTGGTATCTGAACAAATCAGAAAAGGGGGATCTGCCCAATTTGACCAATCAAAGGCCGGCGGCTGGGATGCTATCTCTAGTATAAAAATATATATCTGTTATAGCTCATATAACTAATTGTAAATTTAAGACGTCGTTAGTCATGTGTTTAGTCATGCAGGAATTTGTTCGCAGAGCAATACATAATAATAACAATAATAATAATAATAGGAAAGGTGATAAAGTCTACATGCGGTCCAAAAATATGGACACATCAGATCTAACCCTATATTTACATTAAAAACATAATTGACCGTTCACTCTGAAAATTAACCAAATCTGGGTTTACTTAGATAGGGTTTGAACTGATATCACAATTTGTTGATAATGATATCGGTCTTTAGTATGTTTATGCATACATTTCCACAATCATGAACACAACAGGTCAGCAAGCCTAATAACTAAGTGTAGCTACATAAAGCTTGCGTGTGTGTATGTGTATGGGTGTGTGTGCGTGCGTGAATGCGTGCGTGCCTGCGTGCATGTCTGTGTGACACATTACGTACGATCCGTTTAGTCTTCCCTTGACAAAAACGCATTTTAAGCTAATAGGTTACTAACTGCTAACAACTAAAGGTCCAAACGGCGTACAGTATTGGTGAACCACAGATCAACATAATTTATTCATTTCAAATGTGGTGTTTAGGGTCACTGTGCGACGCACACCACAGGTAACCCAAAAAGGTTATTCATGTGTATTAGTTCCGACAAAAAATAAGCAAAGAGGTGTAGATATGTATGAATGTGACAACAAAGAACGAACCTAAAGTGACCTATTCAACTCATTATAATTCCTTCTCTTTTCATCTACTCAACTAATGGCGTTATAGCCTCGTCCCTTGGTTTAAGGTTGTCTACTCCTTATGTAGGAATAATCCAGCCCCTCCCGGTTTAAGGTTATCTACTCTGTATGCAGGTATAACCCAGCCCCTAGGTTTGAGGTCATCAACTCCTATTGCAGGTATAGCCCAGCCTCTAGGTATAGGTATTTTCATTGGTCCTCTTACTTTCTGTAGCAAACACCGATGATAACCTAAATGGCAATATAACTGATGACACCATTCAAGGTAATTTATCCCAAGTCAGACTGAAAGCTATGGACAAACCAGAGGACAAGGCTATACCTGCTCATACTCAGTGGGTCACTGCAGTTCAATAAGACAAAGAAACTGCTGTTACCATTTTTAGATTAAAAAGGAAAATCAAAAGGTTTGCCTCCCACAATATAGTCCTAGGATAACAAGTCTAAAAGTGAATGTGTCTTACTCCATCTCTTTCTTTTCTGCCTCTTCTTGAGTTAAGTCTTCTTCCACACTGTAGTCCAACACTGCCCCAACACCGTACGCCTGGTTTTTTTGGATCAGGGGCTTGATGGAATTGTGGTCCTCTCCAGCCACAAACTGCCCGTAGAAGGTCATCTTCATCAGCTTCTCAAACAGCCACTGGCCGAAGACCTTCTTGCTTATGTCCATCAACTATGAACAAAGTAATAAAACCACAATAATTAATTAAACATGATTGAGGTGAATAAAAGGCTCTGTGTTTTTACATGACACCACTAAAAAGAGCATGAGACTAAGAGAAGGCATGCCGCCCATTCAAACTGGGGAGGGGGAAGGAACATACCAGGTAGATACTTCTCCTAATTATGTAACATATCATACCTCAAAAATCACACGCACACCATTTCCTTATGGTATGGGTAGCTTCTAAAAGTTGCACTTTACTGTACTCAACACTCTGCTTTATGCACTGTGTTGCTTAAGTGCTTAGTGGAGTATCAATCCCTCTTTTCCGGTGAAAATAAAATGCAATTAGTTTATACTGCTTAATACAAAGTTTTATTTGGAAGATATTCAGCAGTCTACCAGCTAAAGTATCTATCCCTCGATTAGATTTAGCCTTCTTTTCTGGCTCGTGACTGGTTTCATGTAATTTTTAGGATGGGTAAATGAGAACTGTGAATCGTATGGCAATGAGCTGAAAACACCTAGCAAAACACTGAAATCCATTTGATATCTCCATCTCTATACAAACAAACATACACTTAACTATTATTGTCTGTATTATATTACAATCTTGTATCCCCCCATACAAAAAGATAGTTGCTGTATGTGGTCTTACGATACCTACCTCCTTGTTCTTGTCAACGAGGAAGTCAAATGTGCAAAGCTTAAAAACCAATATACTTCTAAGCAATTCGACATTATCTTTGCTTTTGTATGCTTCATTAGTATTATCAAAGTCAATGGAAATCTTTCTCGACAGAGCATCGGAAGACCCTTTGGTTTGGCTGATGAGCTCAACTTGGACAGGTTTCCCCAACTTGCAGTGCTCTATTTGCGCCTCCTTCTCTGTCAGCTCTTGACGATGGGTTGATGTTGCGCTTGACCGAAACCTCCCATGTGTAAGGCGTATTCTGTTGATATTCTCAAAGTTTGTCCGAAGTAAAACTTTTACAAATTTGGCGTATGACATTACGTATCTTTCTGGCGTTTGATAGCGATTGTTATCTAAATATTTGGATAGGACGAGTACTCACGAAACGGCATATGGAGGAATTGCACAAGCCAGAGATGGCATTCTCTTATACGTTTTGTCGAGGTCCCACCCACAATAAAAGATTGGCTGTCGCTATGACGCAAGTGGGATATATAACCTGCGCTGTGAAATGTTGACATTGAATAGGAATTCCAGATGTACCCCATCTCTACATAAAAGTAGAGTGTGCACTTTTGGCTTCAACATGGGCACTGATATGAGTATTAACCCACGTTTTTTTTGTGAGTGGGAGTAAATAGGAGCACTTGGGGAAAACCCACACAAGGGGGAGAGTATACAAACTTCACAAAGAAAGGTCCTTCGGTTGTTGCTGTGCTTGCACTGCTAAGCACTGAATCACCGTGCTGGAAAGATTGCTGCTGCCAGACCCTTGTGCCGTGCCAGATCATCATGCCAGGTCGCTTCGAGTGCCGTGCCACGTCGGTGCAAGTGTCGTGCCAGTTATCTGCCAGTGTCGTGCCAGGTCGCTGTTTGCTATGCCAGGTTGTTGGCAGTGCCGCAGTCCCGTGACAGGTCTCTGCTACTGCCAGCTCACTGCTAGAGACACTGCCAGGTTACTACCCCGAACACAAAAAATACAACCTTGGCACAATGGGCGCTAAAAGCATTCAATGCAGAGCAGAATAGTTTTAGCACTGATTATACCTACATTTAATCAACAGAGGGAACCCTTGACCAATTTTTGTTAGGCCAAGATTGGGCTCCAGACTAGAGTATGGTCTCCTCACCTCTGAGGAAGATAATGGAATATACATTTTCAGCAGTGTTCTGCAGCAAATTTTTCCCAACCAATTGGTTAAAATTAATAAGATGGGCGAAATTATATCAACCCAAAATGCTATACTTTATTTACCTTTGCATAAAGACACCAACCTTTAAAAATGTAACCGCAAGAATATGTAAATGTTTACTGACATTTTCCTGCTCAATAAAGTCGTCTAGCTTTACTCTTCGAACTAATTTGTTCCAACCAAAGCATCTTCAAAAAGCATAGTAGAGGAAAGGCTCGGCGAACAATGTAATTTGCGCTGCTACAAGGAGGGGGCGGGGGTAAGTTAGAGGGAGGGAGATTTCAGGGTTTATGGCTTCGTTGAAAGTAAAAAACGTCGAAAACGTTTTTTAAACATTTCGCTTCAGCCTTGTAGGAGTAAAACTATTCTTTTAAATGGACAATAAAGAAATCGTTTTTGGAAAGAGCTGACCTGGGATGCTGCTATGGAAATTTGGAATGTCACTTTCAACTTGTTTTTTTTACTTTTTCTAAGCATCCAATGTAATGGACTCAATCCCAAAGGCCGAAATGTATGCGATTCTGGGTAAGTATAAAATGAAAGTTGCAGCTTTGAATCGGTCGGTTACATCTCAGGGACATCTTTTGACATAATGTATCATTAATAATACATGAATTTGCCAACAATGTCATTTTGTGTGAATCACTTATGCAAAATGATTGCCTGCTATTCTTTTTATTCTTTTATTCGTCCAAAACCACAACTGCAATAGACTTAAATGTAAACAGTGGTTTGAAAAACTGAAGAGCACTCATATTTAATAATTTGGCGAAAGGCAAGTCACTACCTAGTTGAACTAACTAATAATGTTATAATATAATATAATATAATATAATATAGCTTACAATAGAGATTGATGTAAGAAAACATTTGCTCAATCTGGTTTCCATCTATCTGTTATTTAAAGCCTACCAAGTCCCTGTATGGTAGCTCACCCAGACCAGTGCTTTGAGTTCCCTGATAAACATGGGTTTTAGTCTTATTGTCCCCCACTGCCTATTTATCCATATTTTTTCTTCCACATCCATTTAATGTTCGGCTTCTTCACACTAGAACTGAGGTTCAATGCTGTAGTGGTTGGGCACAGCTGGGTGATGAGTGCCTGATACGTAAGTAACTCCAAATAGTCCAGTAAATAGTCAGTCATGTCCTCCAACTATGTTTTAACTGAATTTTTTTACTGCAGCAAAGTGTGAAGGAAATTTTACATGCAATGAGAATGAAATTTGCGTGCGTCCCAACGAATGTCGTTGTCGACATGGTTATTTTGGAGCTACTTGTGATATGAGTAAGTCCATCTCTTTATTAACAATATTCTAAAATATTACATGCACAGTTTTGACTTAAGCCCTTTGCTCAGGATGCTTTGTATACTTTGCGTACATTAACTAGTGAAATACTTCTCTGTAATCTTTGGTCAGAATGTCCGTCACAGTTTTGGGGTCCTGACTGTAAAGGTCAGTGCTCTTGCCATCCCAATGGGCAGTGTGATGATGTCACTGGAGCCTGTACCTGCAAGCCCAATCGCTGGGGGGTACACTGTGAGCTATTCTGTGGCTGCCAGAAGGGCACGTGCGACCAGCGGACCGGTGTTTGCTCATGCTACTCGGGTTTCTGGGGGACACAATGTGCCAACAGCTGCTATTGCTCTGTCAACTCTATGTGCGACGTGGCCTCAGGCCAGTGTCATTGCAACACTGGATGGTATGGCCGTAACTGCAATGCCCAGTGTGCCTGCAATGGATCTCCTTGCGAGCAGCTCACTGGCCGTTGTATGTGTCGAGAGCGGCTCTGGGGCGCACACTGTGAGCAGACGTGCCAGTGTATCCACGGGCGCTGTAACCCCGCGGACGGATCCTGCACATGCAGGCCAGGATTCCGAGGGAAGTTCTGCAGGGAGCCCTGTCCAGCTGGCTTCTATGGTCAGAACTGCAGACACAGGTGAGAGGCAGCCACATAAGGTAGTCCGCCTACAAGGCTAAACATCTGCTTTGTTGTTTGTCCTTGCACTACACTGACTATGGAATACATTATGGCTCTGGTAGACCAATCATTTCCCTGTGATCCATATAAACATTCATGAACACAATTGTGGTTGCATAGATATGTAAGCCTGTTGCTTGGTTGCCTTCTACAAAAGAAAATCGGTGTAAATCCTTGGCCTTGTTCCTAGATGTGGTCACTGTAAAGGCCAGCAGCCCTGTAAGGTGACTGAGGGGCGCTGCATCACCTGTGAACGAGGCTGGAACGGCACCAGATGTGATCAGATCTGTACTAATGGATTCTTTGGTGAAAATTGCCATGAAACTTGCCCACTTTGCAAAGATGGTCATTTCTGTGATCGCATCAATGGCAAATGCATCCACTGCAACCCTGGCTGGATGGGTGACAGGTATGGACCTAAGTCAGTCAATGAACTGTTTATTCAATACATGGATATCCACTGATGCTACCCTACCAATCCATGTCCTCAGATGTGAAGTTAAATGCCCAAATGGAACTTATGGAGATAATTGCGCCTATAAATGCGTTGACTGCGTCAATGGGACATGCCATTTTGCTTCGGGAGAATGTCTCTGCAACCCTGGCTACGATGGGCTCTAGTAAGTTTAAGTAAACAATACAATATGACTGCTAATATCATGGTAAAAGAAAAAGGTTGACATAAAGTTGTACTGTATGGAGTTCATTTGTGTCTTCAAAAGATCTCTACATTTGCAATCATATTGATGTATTTTGCCACCTTTCCCATGCAGCTGTAATATAAGCTGTCCTTCTGGTCAGTATGGAGTCAACTGTGCCCAAGCCTGTTCCTGCTATGACAGCAACTGTGACGCTGTGTCTGGAGCATGCAAGCTACGTAAGAAGCCTTTTATTTGACACATGTTAAAAATGTACAATTATGGAGCAATTCAATTGAATGTGAAATAATGCAATCTATGTTTGCCTCTCAGTACCCAATCAGAGAATAGGCGTAATCTCAGCAGGGGTGCTGGTCACCTCTCTCCTCCTACTTCTTATTTATCTTCTCTTTTGCTGTTGTATCTGCAGGAAGACAAATTCCAGGTAAGTAAAAAACGTTTAAACATTTGCATAGAGTAACAATAATTGGTTTATACAAAGATAATTAAAATTGCATACAAATGTGAAGAATTTGTCAATTTAAGGTGTGGAATACCTTCTGCTGTGATCTTGAAACAATGGGCATGGTCACAACGACACCTGTATAGCCGAGCTACCTCTATGAGAAAATATAAGAAAGTATATGCAACGTTTGGTAGTAAGAAACACTTTTTGATGCAATCGAGAAAAACCCTAGCATAATGAAAATCTTGGTATACAGAAAAAAAAAAGAAAAAAGTATTGGCTAGTTTTACTGAACCACAGAAGAATCTCTTTGTCTGACCTTTAGTTTAAGCTTAAGGATGGCATGAGGAATGTTACATATATTTAGGCAAACTCTAAAGTGAAGTGGGATAAACTATAGAAAGCCTAGGAAGACCTAGGTTGATGAACAATTGATGCAGATCTAACTAACTATTTAAAACATGCGGAAACAGCTGTATTAAGAAGGGATAAATCTGCTTTTAAATCTGAAAACAGCTGTGTGCAGCAGGCACTGTTCAAATGAGGGAGCACTACAGCTGTTTGCACTCAAACTGTTGTTGAAAAGAAAGTCTATGTTGTTTTATACTGTACCACTAGTACAGTACTACAGACACAGGGTTTATGGTTCAGTGTTAGGGTTAGGGTCAGTCCTAAATAACGTAAGAACAAACAGTACTTATTAGACTAAATGTATCACATGCTGTAAGACCCACTGTATTTATGTACCACTAATATATATATATATATATATATATATATATATACATATATATTATATATAACTTTAAAACAATACGTTTGTATTATTTTTAATAGTGGCTGATACGTCAGATTATGTAGCAATAGGGACATCTAACTAACTAACTAACTAACTGCCCGTTGTGCCGCTGGCACATAGGGCAGTGACGAACTTCGTCGCTGTTTCCGTAAAGATGGTTGTTTTAACCGGAACGGGGTTGTTAGCCCCTTGCCCAATAGGGACATCTACTCTAACAAACCTGTCAGAAGGGGACAATATGCGTCAGCAGCAGACCTCGCTGAAATGTGCTAATCAAATGTCAACCTTTGTTCTGCGGTGTTTACAGTGTCCAGTATTCAAACCGACCTTGGACGTAACCTTTGAACCATTTAGATATAATTAATTATACTATTAATTATAAGTTACATTGACATAAAGCATTGACTTGTGTTCGTGGAAAGATCTTCCTATACAGCTATGTATTTTAACTATGATTTGGAGATTAATAAATTATGAAGTAATACCGTTAAGTTGGAAGTTCAGTAACAGGAACAAACATACAAATACTTACAATCAAAGGGATAAGTGTGTCACACCTTGCAGTGGAGATACATTCTAAAATACAAGAGGTTTAACGGTTATTGTAAATACCTAAGTAAAATATCTACTGGTTACACTGTTCTCAGGGAAACTTGTTCTTATCTTTACTCCTCACAAACTGTATGATGGTTCATCAGAGATGGTGGCTTCTGTAATGAATGGATATTGAGTGGTTCAGCTCCGGGATATTATATGTGTAACTTAAGTATTATGGAAACTGTTGTTGATGTACTGCTGAGTCAGTACAATTAGCAACTCATTAATTACGTAGTCGTGTTGGTTGTGTGAACGCAGAAAGTAAAATGTTTGTATTCGAATTGAACTCAAGGTCCCAGTTTTCCTTCTGCATCTTTTATGTAAATGTTGGTATTTATTCATCCGGTATTTTGACATATTCTGTTCATTAGGTATGGTCATGGTAATTGGATCGGTATATTTTCCTTTCAAGTGTTTGTTTTTATGGATTCTATTTAGTGCTGAGGAAAAATCCAAAAGACGGCTGTGCGGAGGACTCACAAGAATAAGCTCCAAACTGCCTCGTGTTCCAATTAGGCGTCAGAAACTGGCCAAAGTTGTTGGTATGACACCCGATCACTCCCGATATGTGTGGCTAACTACTTGATGAAGTGAAAATATCTGCAAATGAGATAATTTCAATCCAGATTATCAAACTTGTTTTCATTTGTATTATTTTGGGTTTATTTGTATTTATTTTTACTTGATAGAGTGGCATCTGTTATTTAGACTTAGCTCTCTCCACTCAGCCTCCTCCTTCTCCTACGCTATTTTCCTACATTCCAACAAGGGCCCCTCTGGACCACTAACAGGAAGTGGCAAAAATTATCCTGACCTGCAGTTTCACTATGTTGGAGCAAGTCTTTGGTGAAAAGAGAGAGAGAGAGCAGGCAGATGTCTTGACTTTAGGGAAATATCCATCCAAAGAAAGTCCATTGAATCCTTTCTGGAAGCAAGCACAGGTATTCTAACCTACAAGCATGCTTGAATATGTTCTCCCCAGTGTCCCATCACGACCCTGAAAACACATTTAACTGCAGCTTCATTGAGCCCCCTTCAGCAGTGGAGCAATCCTCCCCCTTCAGTTCTTCGCGAGGCTCCGTCTCGTCTGCCGAGACCACAGAGGACTGCCCTGTCTACTGCATCCTGCTACATGAAGGTGAGGGAAGGCTGTCAAACAAACAATATCCGCTGGCACTCCAGCACTTACATTTTCTGGTAATTCAATACTTTTTATGTCTTAAAATAAAAAGTTTTGCTTGGTCCTAAAACAGCCAAACAAAATGGAGAGGTAGTGAGAAATAAAATTATCTTTTTGATGTTATCTTTTATTTGTAATTTTTTTTATGCATTATACTTTTATTTGACACGGTTTGTAGGCTAAATAAAAACAAAAGATTTCAAAGATGTGTTAAAACAAATGGAAGTGCAATGGGTGATAATGATTGTAACCAGATGTTTACAAATCTGTTATACATCTTTTATTCTGGCATCGGTTGTGCAAATTACCTTTGGGCCTGGACTGTACCTTGTCCTACACGACATACAGTACTTTAAAATATAATTTCTACAAACGGAGCATTTAAATCTTCTTTTCAAAGCAAAGGAAGTAATGCTGTCTTTAATGATATAGGAAGGGGTTGCTTACATTAGAGAAGAAGATAGGAAGATATGTATACAGATAACATCTTGTTTAGATAGTTTGTTTTTACAGAGGGGTTAAATTGAAAGCTTGGGGCTTGGCCCAGATAGTTTTATTTAAATAATAGTCATCATCATCAATTTGCGTTGCATGATGCATACGGTGCATTCCTTGTTTTGAATGTTGCAAATACAAATTGGTAGTTTTTAATTGCTGTTTGTTTACTCTCTCACTTATTAGAGTCTGCTGAGGAGAACAAAATGAAAGAAGACAGTCATAACATAACTAAGACCACAGTCCTGTCAGATGAAGTGGATGATAAAGAATACATTTCGGAGGTGGAAACCTTGCCTGAGGACCTAGATGAAGCTGAGCTGGTCTCAGCCAGGACCAGTGAGCACCCATGTGAGAAGTCTACCGCGAGCGAAAGGTCCGATACTATCTCCGAGTCCGATGGCTTCACTCTTTCGACTCCTGCTCCCCTGCATTCCCAGCAGCACAACAGGAAGTCAGCCAAGAGTGGGGAAACAAGAAATGTTTATGAGAAAATTAATCTGAAATCTTCAGAGAGGATCAAGCCAAGGCCCCCAGACCCCTCCACCAAGCCTAAAGTGTCCTGGATCCACGGTTCCACCGAATCCGGCCAGATGCAGACCTGTCCAGCAGTGACAGGAGAAAAGCAGAGTGCAAGAAAGAATGGAAGCAAGCACAGACAAGTCAGACCTGAAAAGGCTGCTGTCACAGATGAAGCTGCATCCCCTGAGGAGAAAACGTCAACTAAAAACAGACCCGGACGGGTACCACTGGAGCACATCAATGGAGCGGTTCAAAGCGTCTTCAGGAAAATGAGCAGCTTTCGTGCTGAGAAGAAAGCCACAAGCCCCAATGAAACACCACAGAGGAGTCCCTGTTCATCTCAGAAAAGCGAGCAAAGGGTCAACTCAGAGGCAGCCTCACGGTTGGCGGCTCAGTTGAAGGAAAAGACTCAGAGTCTGAACAGGAGTGAAGGAACCAGCTGTGATCAGCAAAGTCCGTCTCGCCTCCAGTTCCACAAACTGAAGCCATCCATTCCCCAAAAAAGTAGCCTACCTGGTGAAGGAAAAGCCCTACTCCCAGCAGCCCACAGCTTACAGAGGCCTGCATTAGAAACAGATTCCAACGTGGCTAAAACCCCAGAGAAAGGGGAATCCGAAAACGGAGACGCAAAAGTGAAGAAGACTCCGATAAAGAAACCTCCCAGGAAAAAGGACAAGGTGATACTTTCACACTTGAAGGCTGACCAGAAGATTTCAATGGTACCATCTAACTCTGTAGATTAGTCCTTGAATGCCCCCGTTTATAGTCTCAATTCAACACTGTTGTAAGTGGATTTAGCATGTAGTCCTTCATAAGTATGTTCATTTCTTTTATAACATGTATTCTTTATACTCTCCAGGAACCAGTGTAATTTTAAAGCAAAATACATGGTCCTTTTATAATTAAATAAAACTTATTTTCTCCATCCATAATGTTTTTGCCAGAACATTTCCAACACAACTTGCTGAACAACTAGTGTGTTCCCGGGATGAAACTTTAAAGATGCTCATATGACAAGCAAGTCACCATCATAGTGATGGATGTTTGTTGTTTATCCACATTCATTAGTGTACACTTGTTCACAAAGAATATCTTAGGTACAGACACTGAGTTGGCATAGCTACTACTTATGGTAACGTGAACGGCGAGAACCTCACAGGAATCAAAACGCAAACAAGAAGGCTTTTCATAGTAGAACAGTCTACGCTCTGTTAAGGACTCTGGTTTTGAAATATGTGCTGCAGTTGTAGATTTTTGGAAATGGCAGATTTGGGGGGCTGTGGAAAAACCTGCAGACCATATGGTCTTTAATTGATTCCAGACTCTTGTTGGTAATGGCTGTGAGAAGCTTAGGTTTAATGTTGACAATTGCAGTATATTTAAAGCATGTTGTGTACAAAAATCTAAACAGAAATTACATGTTTGTTAAGTATGTAAAATTTACATTAAACCTTTCTGTTTATGGTTTAATGTTAAATATATTGTTTAAAAGGAAAAACGTCTTTATGCATGGAACTGCGTCAGTAGTGCCAACTCAATCTTTCCCAGAAATTCTGCGAGACAATAGTTACCATAGTTACATGACACACTTGGGATACATCTGGTAACTATTAAATTTAAGTTCTATAAAACAAATGATGTATGACTAGAGGAAACCTACAGGACACTGATATATACAAATTTCAGTGATCTAATTTTAAGCCTACTATACACAGATACATTTATAGATGTGAATAATAACCATACAAATATGTTCGTGTTTTCTTTTACTATTGAATTCGAGTAAAATATCTACATTTATGTAAACTGCATGGTATAGTCCAGAGCAGTAGATACACTATAAAGCTCTGGTATAGCCCAACGGCAAACACCATTAGCCCTCCCTTACTCTATACTACACCAGATCAAAGAAAATTATAGATTTTTGCCACTGCAAAATGTCATGTTAACACAGTTCCATGTGAGGGATGGGTAAAGCTGGTTTAAAGAACATGAGCCATGATAACATTTGTTTAATTTAACTGTGTCATCGATGGTAATGTGATTTGTATAACCTTTGAAAAAGCATTTTTTACCAAATGGTAACTTATTAGGGCCCTCGATCCCCTTAGAAAAGAAAGCTAGAGAATGACCCCATAGCAAAATTAGAATGACCTTGTGCTCACTCATTATGCAATGCCATTGTCTAAGACATGTCTTTTATCTAAATCATTTCGACACAGCCTATAGAGAAGATATAAATGGTTTCTGAAAGTATAGATTATTTTTATTATACAGAGATACTGATCACGTTTGATACATAACAAGACAGGATAACAAAAGAAACTGATTAAATGCCCCTGCACAATCTTTCTTCACAGTCTGGCTAATGCACAGACACATGACAGATGACGCAGTAGTTGTACATGACATATGATGGCGGGAGCAATCCTCTCTTTTTCTTTCTAATGGTGAACGTGACATTGTTAACGTCGTCTATGCTTATGAAGGGAAAATATGCCACCCACTGGCTACAGCTGGTTTGTCATGCGTTTTGCCTCTGGGTCAGCGCAGATGACTCAGCAAGGAATGTAGAGGACAACTGTTTAGTTTGAGTTTCTGAATTAATCAAATCTAATTTCATATGGGATTAATCAGACGTTTAGTGGGCTTTATTGAAAATTGGAGTGTCTTTGAGGGCAAACCTGGCCTCCTAGGGCGGGACGGTATCCACCCCACTCGGGAAGGTGCTGCTCTCATTTCTTGTAGCATAGCTCATAGTCT
>JAVQJS010154619.1:0-33582 GCA_036024795.1 Galaxias rostratus
GTGTGTGTGTGTGTGTGTGTGTGTGTGTGTGTGTGTGTGTGTGTGTGTGTGTGTGTGTGTGTGTGTGTGTGTGTGTGTGTGTGTGTGTGTGTGTGTGTCTGTCTAGGTGCTGTTGGAGCTGACTCGGCAGGCCGACCAGGAAAACACTGTGCTGGCCTTCCATGTATCCCAACTGGGTGCTGAGGGCAAACTGAGGACATTTGATCTTAGCATCACCTCCTACCTTCGCAGAATAGGCCTCGACTACCATGAGATACGAGGTAGCTTTACACACGCTTGGAAAGAAACACCTGTACTCTCAAGCACACATGTACCAAACCTTGTATCTAGAGCATTAAGAGTGTCGAGTTTAACTATGCCAATGTTCATATAGGCTTTGACTGACATGGTTATATCATGTGTTTGTCCCAGATGCTCAAAACCAACCTCTCAATCTGATCAGTTCCTCTGACAAGGAGGGTTCAGACCTTCTGAAGGTGGAGTACATCAAAGTAAGTACCTACCTCCTACCTTTCTGAATTGTCTGTTGTCTGACTCATTGCTTTTAACTCATGCACATGAGTCATACTGTAATGGCCTATTTAAAAAACCCTTAAAGGTATAATGATTGTAAAGATGCCCAAAAAAGCGTTGATGAGTTATCATCAATTGAATGATCTCTTTTATAGGCTGATTCCAGTGGCCCGCACTTCCAAACAATGTTTGACAATACTGAGCAAACACTCAAGGTGAGTGGTGCGCAGATGCTTTTCAGGACTTACCATGGCAACATATGACTTGCTCTATGCTTTTTTCATACATTTTTATCATCATTGCTTTAATGGACTTTACCTTGATTCATTAAGCTTATTTAATGTTTTCCCTGAAAGGATGTTTAAGGACTTGAGATTGATTTAATTTAGACTTTAGATTTTTTACTGTTGTAAGATATTAGAAAGGTTTTTGAAAAGACTTTCTATCAAGATTAACCTCAATATTTCTACTAACTGTACCTCTGATACTATGTTCACAGATGATTTTTTTGCCACTTATATGCTCCCTAATGATTCAGCACGTCACTGGCTAAACAGAGGTCGCTTTGACAGGAAACATACATTTTATTGGCATGTCTAATGTTACAGGTGGAGTTCTCCTCGCTTGACTTCCTCCTTCATACTAAGGCCCTGCTCTCAACCATTAACTATCTCAACGCTGCCGTGCCACAGGAGGTTACTGCAGCAAAAGAAAAAGATGTCAAGAAACAAATTGAGAAGGGCAGACAAGGCAAGAAAGGTATGAAAGCAGTCTTTAAATTTCGAGCAAAATAAAAACTTGTATGTGATAAGCACTGATTTTTTGATTTGCTTTTCATTTTCTGCAGTGTCGAAAGGATCAAGAGATGCCAGCGTATTTCAATTCAAACTTTTTGCCGTGCTGGGTTCTTTCCGTGTGGAAGTGTGTGATGACAGGCGTAGCATTGCTGATATCAGAGTTAATGGTAAAAACCATTCACCTCACTTTTACATGCAAGTTACATATTTGTAAGATGGCATTAACTGTTTTTCGTTCTCAGGTATTGATGCATCAGTAATGATTCAGACGAAGGAAACGGAAGTTTTTGCTAGACTCAGGGACATTGTCGTGGTTGATGTGGACCCAAAAACCATTCATAGAAAGGTTTGTTTGATGTGTGACTATATAAGCACTACAATATGCTTCCTTAAAAGTTTGAATCTAAGCACATATTTTGACTTTGTGAGCCCTCTTGAAAGCTTGAAATGCAAAAGCATAGTATCGGTCTTTCGAGAGTTTTACAAAGAGTCTGGATCTTGCGCTTTTTCCATCAGGCCGTGTCCATCATGGGGGAGGAGGTGTTCAGTTTCAAGATGTCCCTGTACCCCAGTGCCACCGAGGGTGAGGGCTACTCCGACACCTCGAAAGTGGATGGGAAGGTCACGTTGAGACTGGGCTGCATCCAGATCGTTTACCTGCACAAATTTCTCATGTCACTGCTGGTGAGATTCCCCTTTAAAAGTTTTTTGATAATGAGTCATTTGACTATTCAAATTAAATTTCAATTCGCTTGAGATATTGATAACTCTGTATGTAGTTATAATAACAGGAAGTACTTAAATAATGCTTTTGTTGTATTATTTCCTTTTTTCAGTTATTTTATTTACTCTTGCACACAAACATTGAGACATTTTCCTTTCAAAGCATATGCCTTTCTTTGTTTTATTCAAAATTATCTGTCTATCGTCTCTTAATCTGTCTTGTTCTTTTCAGGCCTCTTTTAGCTATCAGTATCCATCTCCGGATGAGGTACAGGTTATAGCATGCAGCACTGAACAGCATTAAACCTTTGCTTTGCGGATTCATTTACAGGCAGCACTGCAACCTGCACATTAGTTCTTAACCCATTTGACCAGGTTAGGGGCAGGACAGGTAGTTATTTCCCATTAAAACCGTTTATAGAAACCCTTCAAGCATTTAGATGCTGTTTTTGTTGATGTGTCGTAGGTCTGTTCAAAAGATTATCGTAAAAGCTTCACCTTGAGACGCTATAATTATTTTCACTGGACTCACACACCTTTTGTCATGTGTTTTAAACCCCTGTGCTGGTTGTGTAAACACATGAAAATCAATCCTGGTTACACAAAAGGGGATTGTTAACAGATAGGATTTTAGAGTGTCCTATGTTTTATTGTGTCACTGTTTTCTCCTCGGGTTCGTGGTAGAAGGGACCTACGTATTTGAATGAAATAGCTTGATGTGCATGAGACAGTTCCTTTAGCAGTTTGATGAAACTGAGGCTAAATCAATCTGGTTTATATTCTAGATGATGTTTACAGGCTATGAGAAAAATATTTTGGACCCCGAGTGCATGTTAAAGTCTTTAGCCGATGGATACATTATGGAATTCCTGAATGGTCTTGTCACGAATGAAGGAATGCTTTTCATGTGCAACAACTGCAACAGTTACCAAACTCCACTTTCCATAAATGCTACGCAAATGTCACGTTCAACTGCCATCTTACAACTGCCTATGTTGCTTTGACCTTACCTCTTACCGCTCCCTTCTTTGTTCTTACATGTTTGTGGATTCACTTCCTGGTGATATAAATCTTAGAACTTTATTTGAAATTTGCATAAGCCTCTTCTCTTTTCTCTTTTTGCATAAGCCTTTTCTCAAAATGTTTTTTGCATGGTTGCCAGTTCACCTGTCACTTATTGGCAATGAGTCACACAAGTTTCCACGCAATTGTTCTCTTTTGATTCCTTCATGTTTGCCATTCTGAATGACACTACCAGTTTTTTTGTTGGCATTCTCATTGTGTACTGATATACTCCACAGACTTTTGTGGACAACTTCCAGACAGCCAAGGAGGCCCTGAGTGCGGCCACAGCCCAGGCAGCGGAGAAGGCAGCCTTAAGTGTCAGGGACTTTGCCCAGAGGAGCTTCCGTCTGTCCATGGACATTAAGCTTAAAGCCCCTCTCATCATCATCCCTCAGTCATCCACATCCAACAATGCCTTTGTCATAGACCTGGGTCTGATCACTGTAGAGAACAGGTTCATTTTGATGCCAGGTGAAGGGTACCCACTACCTGTAGTCGTTGAAAAAATGGATGTGAAGCTCACCCAGCTCAAACTGTCCAGGTAATATATCAGAACGTTGTACCTATTGGCATGAATCTGTGTGAGGGGAAAAATTCCTTTCTGTTTCAATTCACATTGTAACCTCTGAAAATCCACAGAACAACTTTGAAACATGGTTCTCCTCAGCTTGACATAGAGATTCTTACGCCTCTAAACCTAGAGCTCCTTGTCAAACGTAACTTGGCTGCTTCTTGGTTCACCAAGATCCCCGGACTGCAAGTCAATGGAGTCCTCAAGTCTATGACTGTAGGTTGATGGATCAGGGTACACAGATGTATTCCTATGACGATCAATTTAGCTTGTTTCCTTGAAGCTTTTTGACGACTGTTGATTTGACAACTATGTGGTCTGTTTTCTTAAGATGTCTCTGGGTCAGGAGGACTTTGGTGTCCTAATGAAGATTCTGGTAGAGAACATTGGGGATGGGAGTAAACAACACAGCTTGGATGTCAAGAGACAGGCGGCGCGAGGTACCATCAGTTTTACATTGTTAGACGGGATTGGAAGCGTTTACAGCTGGCTTAATAATGGACATTGCATTTTCAGAGAAAGCTGAGATGGGTGAACAACAGATTGAGGTACTCACTCTACCAGAGATGCCTGGCAGTCAACCTGCCATGACCAATGGAGGCCTCGGTGAAAACACTGTCAATGTAGTCCTCAACTTCGAGATCAACGAGGTAATCAGTTGTCACACTAGACATGTTATATTCACATTTGATCCTCAACAATCTTGCTGTTCTGTTTTCCTCCCCTAATTTTCTATCAGTAATTCTCAGGTATTAAAGGCCAAACTTTTTTATTCCGTTAAGACTGTATTTCATTGTTCCCATTTGTATTCATTTTTTGGACTGGAAAATAAATGTGGTTGCTTCCTTGTCCAGGTTGTTTTAAAACTGACAAAGCCTAAGGATCAGAAGGAGTGTCCATTCCTGGTACTCCATGCAGCTAACCTGGGAATCGACACAAAAGTCAGAAAATACGATATGTGTGCCACCACGTACATAAAGACCATCGTCATGAAGTGCCTGGAATTTACAGGTGAATTGACACATCTTCTTTGACTGTCCTATTTAAGTAATGCAAAAAAATCACACTTAACCTGATCATTAATCATGTTGTTTAACAATTTTTTTAATCTTCTGAAAACCATTTTTCGGTGAAGATTCCAATGGAGAACCACTGTGTTTGATCAGTTCTTCTGTTGAGTCTGGTTCCGATCTTCTTAAAGTGCAATATATCAAGGTGACAGCATGTTTTCACAAACAATAGAATACATCAAATGAAATGTTTGATTCACAACTTATTTACTGGCTTTTTACAAAGAAAAAGTAAGGATGTGCAGAGACCTTGATTACTTTGTAACGTGTTTTTGAACCGCTTCATTATTTTCTTTCACTCATGGATCATTAAACTCCCTGTACTTCCCTTATTAAGCATTTTTGACTTGTGTAATGTAATATTTTGAAAGAAGCCTTGTACAAAAAGGTTTTACTTGAATGTATAATTTTTGCATCACTTGCCTTTCGTTTAACCTAACAAATTACAACAGATACCACAGTACATAACTGTTCTGATTTTTGTTTTCCAGGCTGACAGAAATGGACCAAAGTTTGCCTCTGTTTACAAAAATACTGAGCAAATGATCAATGTAAGTAGGTATTATTAATACCTTTGCTAGTTGTTCTGTTTCATGGGTAAATTGCTGAAGGAAAGAATTTCCAGCTTCGCGAAATATCAGATGACACGCACGTTACCCGATGGATTTTATATGAAACGTATTAAATTATAAATAACTTATTAGATGCATTGTGTATTCATTGTTTTGTCCTTTTTTGTAATTGTTTTTTCTACCCTTTTACCTGCCTAGGTAACCTTCTCATCGCTGGACCTACTGCTGCACACTGAGGCTCTTCTGTCCACCGTGAACTTCTTAACTCTGTCCCTGTCTTCCAGTAGCCTCCCCTCTCCCGAAATTGAGCACAAACCAAAGTCTGACGGGAGCAGGCCTGTCTCTACTAGGTCAAGTAAGGACATAGGCTTTAGTAAGACATTTTTGTTAATTCTGGAATCGGAAGCTCCAATTAACAATTTCTCTATTTTATAAAAGCGGCCATTGGTTCACCCACGGACAGTGATGTGATTGATCTGAAAATCCTGATGCAGCTGGGGGCCTTCAACGTGCTTGTGTGTGACCAGAGCTGCAACATGGCTGACATTAAGATCCAAGGTACACAGACAGTGGTAGAGTAAATCCACTTTCCATATTAGTCTGCTACGTTTGTGATTGTTAGTGCACACTAATAAATTATAAATACATTTGCCAATGCAGACCAAGCAGACCGGTAGCAAAATAGGTGGAGTACAGTATTTTACAAGAACACAGTAAACTACAGGGCACATGGTCCTTCCCCCTCTATGTAAACAGGTATCAATGGTTCCCTTTTGATGCAAGGAGCCCAAACCCACATGTCGGCACGCCTTCGAGATTTTGTGGTCATTAACGTTGATCCCAAAAGTATCCACAAGCAGGCAAGTTGCCCCATCAAAATGCGATCTCTTTACCGATGTCTACCGTATTGTTTTGTTGCTGTGTAATCCCAAAAAGTACAACGGTACCAGTTGTTGTCCCTGCTAACAGCTATTTGTCCATGTCAGGCCATCTCTATTGTTGGGGACGAGGTGTTTAGCTTCATGATGAGTCTCACTCCCAAGGCCACAGAAGGTGCTGGATACGCAGACACTTCCAAAGTAGATGGCAAAGTTAAGCTCAATGTGGGCTGTATCCAAGTGGTCTACCTCCATAAGTTTGTCATGTCCCTCCTGGTGGGTTTTTTCTCCTATGTTCTTCACTGCAAAATTTTGTTTTTTTTGGACAACTCAAAAAACAGTTTTGTTATTGAATCAAGACCTTGCTTATGTTTTACAGAATTTCACCAACCACTTCCACACAGCCAAGGAGGCCCTTAGTGCAGCCGCCGGTCAGGCAGCAGAGAAGGCAGCTTCCAGTGTCAGGGACTTTGCCCAGAAGTGCTTCCGTCTTTCCATGGACATTAAACTTAAAGCCCCCATCATCATCATCCCTCAGTCATCCACTTCCCACGATGCTTTGGAGGTTGACCTTGGTCTGATTACTGTAGAGAACAGTTTCAGTCTGCTCCCTGTTGAAGGCTGGCCTCTTCCTGCAGTCATTGACAACATGCTTGTCCAACTAACCGAGCTTAAACTGTCCAGGTTAGTGCTTTCTATTTAACACCTTTATTTTCTACAAATAAGCTTGGGATGTATAAACGACCATTGTTTACCATGTTACATTGTCTAGGATTTACATGACTAAAGAGTCAGCTGAGTCCACTATTGAGCTGCTGGAGCCTGTGAACCTGGTCCTGACTGTTAAAAGAAACCTGGCAGCTACTTGGTACCAGAAGATGGCTGACATTGAGATTGACGCAGACCTGAAGCCAATGAAAGCAGCCTTAGGCCAGGATGACTTGAAGATGCTGTTGAAGATCATGATGGAGAACATCGGAGAAGCTACTAGTGTGCTGCAAGACCTCCAGAGCAGCACAGATCCAGCCCTCGGTCCCGGAATTACCCTACAGCTGAAAACAACTAACTTTAGCACTCCTCATAAAGGTTAGCAGGCAATACGAGCACCAGATCCCGTTCAGAGGAAAACTCTAAGACAATAATAAGTAATTATATTAACATAATATATAACTTTTGATACCGCTGACTGTGATGCAGCTTATGTTTAGTTATTTTGTTTGTAACATGTTTTCACAAGTTTGCAAATAGGATCCGTAACCCATAAATTAGCCAGTTAATTACAAAGCCATGTGTCATCTCTCCTCTTCAGATGGTGTTGAGAGACCAATGGAGAGCACAATGCAAGAGGAGGAAAACCCACTGGAGAAAATGAAGTTCACCTTCAACATAGAATCCCTAGGGTTGATTCTTTACAGTAATGATTCTAATCAGGTACAGGAAAGAAAAAGAATCACTCTCTGTTTTTCACATGCATCACTGTACCAGCTGTAATAAGACAGACTCTGTTGTTCGTCATAATCACCCAAGGGGAGCACTATAATTACATATCATATGTAATCTTAATGAAGTAAAGGGGTTTCAATTTGGCCTCCATTATGGCCCCTGATAATTACCAGTGATTAGTGAGCGCCTTATGTTGCGTCATTGTACATTGTATGACCTTGCATGGGCAGTTTTCCATGTAAATATTTAGCTTGAGTTTTCTTAAAAAAGCAATCCCACCGTAGAAGAGATGTTTCTGTACCATTCACTATCCATGACTGCTTCTTCTCTTGTTAAAGACGTCAGCAATGAGCCAGCGCCAGGAGAGCTTGTGTCTAGGGCAGTTTGCTTTGCATCGGCTGAAGGCCTCTGGGAAGATGATGACCAATGGCAGCATGGAAGTGTCCACCATCCTCACCGCTTGTACCTTGGATGACATGAGGAGCGGTGTACAGAGGGTCACCTCACGGTAGAGCAACCTGTCGTCCGCATGTTAGACATTTGACATTTCAAGCACTGTAAAAAAAACACAACATGTCAACTCAGTTGAACTCTCACCTTGTTCCTACAGGATGATTGGCCATCGAGACGAGGAGAGCCGTGAGGCCATGATCGATGCGACCTACAGGCAGAGCGCCATAGAGAGGGAGGTTGTGGTCGTGTTCCAGAAGCTCTACCTGTGTGCCAGCGTGGAGTTTCTGATGGCTGTGGCTGACTTCTTCATTCAGGCCATGCCCCAGAGCCCGTCATCCACCTCCAGCAGCAACACACCTGCCGGCCAGCTACCATTTAAACAGACAGAGCCCCGCACAAGTGTTAACAGCAAAATCGGTAGGCATGCAAATGTATCGTCAGCTGTTGGTTTAACGTTGGTGTGTCAGTTGATTGTTGACAAACAATATGTGGAGAGTCTATGGGTAGAAAAGGATATTACATCAAAATGTGTTTCTGTTCTTTTTTTCTAGCCTCCATGCCAATGACAAAGCTACGTGCAGTAGTGGTGGACCCAGAGGTAGTGTTTGTGGCTAACCTAATGAAGGCAGATGCCCCAGCCCTGGTTGCTTCCTTCCAGTGTGACTTCAGCCTGCAAGTGGAGAGCCAGGGGGCCCAGAGCATGAGGGCCAATCTAAGAGAGCTCAAAGTGCTGGCCTGCCCTTTCATTCGGAACAAGGACAACCAGGCGGTCACCACCGTAAGATTGCCATAAGCTATTTGTCCGTAGTTGTACAGTTTTGTTTTATGGCTCTCCTGGGTCTCACTTTGACCTCTTACCCCAGGTGCTCAGGCCGTGCTCAGTCGCCCTGGAAACCCTAACAAACCCCAACCAACCCCTACATGGCTCAGTCACTGTGGAGGAAATCATTCTAAAGGTATGCTTCATGCATAATATTGCCAATACATGTCGATTAACAGCTTTGCACACACAGAAACAGAAATATATAGTAGAAGAATTGCCTGGTAATTGAAATATTTTCTAAATGTTTTCTAAACAATTGTATAACCACAATAACATTCAATTACACCTGAAAAACGGTGTCTTTTATCGTTCCTAGATCTCTCCTGTCATTCTTAACACGGTGATGACCATCACGGCAGCCATGACCACCAGACCACGAGATGAGCAGAGCCAGGAGATCGCGACAGACGTCAGCAACCTTTGGTCCGTCATGAACATCTACAACTGCAACTTCTGGTTCCTGGGGGTGGAAGCTGCCGAGGAGGTCACTGAGAGCTTTAGCGACCGGGACGGCAGCAAAGCAGGGGAGAGCTTTGGCGTGGAGGTCAAGGTGGTCCAGGTGACCATGGAGTCCGGCCTGGGCCACAGGACTGTACCACTGCTGCTGGCCGAATCCTCCTTTACCGGCATGGCCAAGAACTGGTCTTCTCTTCTCAATGCCAGTGCCGACATGAATCTAGAGGTGAGCATTTCTAATTGCATGCTAATAGCATTTTTGCATTTCATCTTATTTTTAAATTGTTGCTTTATTATATTAATTTTTGTTGATTGAAATTTGTGCTTACACACGATTTCTTTCATGTAATGTTGATTGGCCTTTGTTATTTTTCATAAGGTAAACTACTTCAATGAGACCCATGCAGTGTGGGAGCCTCTCATTGAGAGAATTGATGATGGAAAACGTAGATGGAACCTAAAACTAGAGGTACACTTATGACTCCCAGAAGGGAACATTAGGATGATTTATCCAAATTGGCAAAACATGATTTGTTTGTTGTCCTAAAGGAATAACATTAAGAAGTTATTGGCCTCGGTTGTAAAACATGCCATAACTTTATGTGAAGCAGGGATGTTTTATCGTGTCTTTATTGACCTTGTAGATGAAGAACAACCCACTCCAGGACAAAAGCCCGGTGCCCGGCGATGACTTTGTTGTACTTCCTGACCCTCGTACAGCTATAAACATCTGCTCCAATGACACACTGAACATTACCATATCACAGTGTTCCCTCAACGTGTTCAGTAACTTGGCAAAGGTACAGACAATTGATAAGAAAGTGATAACATAGGAGCTCTGTCTTCTTTCAAGTTTAATTAGATTTGCAAGTCAACAAGGTGCAGAGTCAATTTCCCTCTGATTGGTGGGATAAGCAGTGTGTTTTCTCTTAGTCGGAACATGGACATGAGATTAGACTAAGCCTAGATATACATTCTGGAAAATTGTTGATACCAGGGTGATCTGATTCGCCATGCGAACACACCCAACATTTTTGTACTTTGCTTTTCGAATCGAGGTCATTACTGAATATTTAGTTGTTTGTGAGCGCAGCCTTACAGCGAAGCTGATTTCAGTATATTGTAAAGCGAAAGCCATAACCAGTGTGTTAAATCTATTGTCCTTTATCAGGTGTTCTCCGAAGGTACCGCCTCCACCTTCGACTATTCCCTGAAGGAAAAAGCCCCTTACACCATCAGGAATGCACTTGGCATCCCCCTCATTGTGCAGCACAGCGCCAACCTGCGGTCGGTGGAGTCGCCTAAGATGGGCAAAGTTCACGATGTAGGGGTAGACCAGAGTGTGAACTTGGAACATTCTGTGTTTGAACGCTCATCAAGGGGGAAACTGTCTGCCCTGCAGCGCCAGGAGAGTTGTCTCTTCAACGTCAGCGTTGGTCAGTGGTGAACTCTGGACTGTTGCTTGTTGACTGCTAGGCAGCATTTGGAACAGTAATGCCCCAGTGTCTATAAGTTCAAATATCACCATACTGTATGTCTATTCATTTAGTTCATCTATTTATTTCTGTGATGTAGTTGCATTAGGGACAGGGATTTCATTTTGATGTAACTATCTGCCGGCAGTGCCAAGTGGTTACACCGAGATCTCTAACATTGCTGTGGACAAACCGGGGCGTCGGCTCTATAATATAAGGCGGCCCATGCAACAGGATGCTGTGTCTGTGCTGTTGCAAATAGACGCATCAGAAGGCAACAAGGTCATCACCGTTCGTTCTCCACTTCAGGTTTGTTAACTAACGATAGATACAATACAAAATGTTGAATTGCTTTAACAATTGATTTATTTACGTAAAGTAAAATATGTGTTAATTCATGTATATAACTTGAGCTAATGTTTTAATTTGAAACCCTCCTGTGACCAGATCCAGAACCACTTCTCAGTTCCTCTTACCGTTTTGAAGTACTGCCCCACGTCCAGATGCATGGTGAAGTTAGGAGTGGCTGAGCCAAAGAAGGAGTATCACGTAGCTTTGGAGTCCTACAGGTACTAACTACACTGACCGTTGGTTAAGCATCCAATTCTTAAATTAACCCTGCTAGAGTTTCGTTTTAATATATTGTCACGTCAGCCTTTAAAGTCTAGTGTTATATCTATGTGGCCCTATGCTTGCCCTCCTGCCCCATGTTTAGGTGCCAGCTGTTCCTGCAGCCAGCAGGCCGTCTGGAAGGCCAGTATGGCCCATCCACCACCTGCATCACCTGGAAGGAGCAGGTGCACCTCAGCTCCGAGGTGCGCTCGCTGCTCCAGTGCCCGTCGATGGACAGCAGCTTCCTGCCCCTAATGGTGAGCACGGTGGCGGTGCCCGATGACCTGCGCTTCATCACCAGCCACGGGGAGGAGGACTGGGATCCTGCCTACATCCTCCATCTGCACCCATCCGTCACCATGCGAAACTTCCTGCCCTACACCATTCGCTACCTGCTGGAGGTACAGCTAAGTTATTGGTCCTCGATTAATTAGAGTGATATTAGAAGAGTCAGCTGCAGATAAAAACTTTTATTCTATTTAATTGTCGTTCCCTCCGATAACACTGTTTGAGTATCTCCCAAAAAAAAATGTGTCCTTTAAATATAATAACTACATTAATAATCCTTCTTTCTTCAGGGTTCAGCAGAGTTCCATGAACTTCCAGAGGGCAGCACAGCGGATGTCCTCAATGCCCGCATCAGCGGGGAGGTGGTGGAGCTCGTGCTGATCAAGTATCAGGGACGCAACTGGAGTGGCCGCATACGCATCTGCCAGGACATGAGCGAGTTCTTCCCCGTGTGCTTCACCTGCGACGCCGACCCCAGCCTCACCGTGGACGTCAGCATGCACGTGGCAGAAGTGAGTGGCCGGCTGCTGCTGTCCGTTTTCAGCCCTTACTGGATCATCAACAAGACGTCTCGCGTGCTACAGTACCGCGCCGAGGAAATCGCCGTCAAACACGCCTCGGACTTCAGGGATGTCGTCCTTTTCTCTTTCAAGAAGAAGAACATTTTCAGCAAGAACAAGGTAGCTACAAGTTATTCATATCTTAGTATGAGATTACTTAGTATAGTTATATATTCATATGAGGTGGAATACGTTGAACAGCAGCATGAACAGAGGGGCTTCGAGCAGGATTGCCATTGTGTGTAGCACTGAAGATGTATTGTGGTGTGTTCCTCGGCAGCTCCAGCTGTGTGTGTCCACCAGCTCCTGGTCAGATGGTTTCTCATTGGACACGGTGGGCAGCTATGGATGTGTCAGATGTCCTGCTAGCACCATGGACTTCCTGGTGAGACACACTTACCTCACAAATTTTACACATAACAACCGCAGACTTGCATAACCTTTTTGCCTGCATTTTATAGTAGCCGTACTATATGTATGTATATATAACAGTGCAACATTCCATGTCTCTACAGGTTGGAGTTAGTATTCAGATGAGCAGCTTCAACCTGACCAGGATAGTGACTATGAGTCCGTTCTACACGCTGGTCAACAAGTCTTCCTATGAGCTGGAAGTAGGGGAGGTCCAGGATGATGAGGGCTCGGTCAATGGGAAATGGCACTACATCTCTTCTACTGAGGTACCTTACTACAGTAGGCTGTGGCTATTAAACCGCATGCATCTAAATCATATGTGGGGTTGTTAGTGTGCGTGCACGTTTAGCCTTTTATCCGGTGTTATTATGTTTCCTATTTTACAGTGTCTCCCACTTTGGCCAGAGGCTAACACTGGAAAACTGTGTGTTAGAGTGGTGGGCTCTGATGCAAACTCCAAGTCCTTCTTCTTTAACAAACAGGACAATGGTACATTGCTGGGTATGGATGTGGTGAGTTTTTTTCTTCTATTCACAGGCTGGAGTTTATATTCTTATTTTAATAATAGGTTGTATTAGAAGTAGTTCTCTTTACATTCATCCCTTTGCTAGATAAGTCTTTAATGCAATTGGGAGTTGTGACACCTAATCTTCCTTCTTTAATGAGATGGATTAAATACACAATGACTGAGTGTATTTGTGATTGTGTTCTCTTTGCTTCCGTCTCGTGCAGTATGGCGGTATCATAGTGGATGTGAACATCTCTGATCATTCTACTGTCATCAGCTTCACTGACTACTATGAAGGAGCTGCCCCTGCTCTCATAGTAAACCACACTCCCTGGGTCAACATCAACTACAGACAGAGGTCTGTAGCATTCTTGACTGCACTAATTTAGGTCTTCATTGATTTAAAACAATAAATTGTGACTCATTATATCAGGGATTAAGAGATTGGAAGGACAAAATTATGTTCACAGCATACAAGTTAAGTAGTCTTAATCGGAACAGACTTCTTTTTGTCTGTCTTTCTGTCTGTCTATCTATGTCATCAGTGGCTCATCAGAGTGCAGAGAGCTGAGGCCTGGCAATGCCCAGCGATTTGCCTGGGACAACCCTGCAGGAGTGCGCAAACTTTGCTGGAACTGCTTGGAACACAGTGGACAGCTGGATCTTGTCAAAGTAGGAAAAACAACTTTAGCTTCTAATTGGATATGTATGAGCTTTGACCGACAATCTTTCTGAGACTTTTTTTTTTTTAAATGTGGCCAATCAGACCTTTGTGAGTGTTTATCAGACTGTGTAAACAAATCCAATTGGTTATTACGACCTTTCCTGTCTCCCTCTCCTGCCCCCTCCCCCCCAGGATGAGTGTGGGCAGTTTGCGTATGATGGCCTGTCCCAGGTACATTGGGTGTCCTTCCTGGATGGTCGCCAGCGTGTGCTGCTCTTCACAGAGGATGTAGCCGTGGTGAGCAAAGCACGGCAGGCTGAGGAGCTGGAGCAGTTCCAGCAGGAGGTCAACGTCTCGCTGCAGAACCTGGGGCTGTCACTCATCAACAACACTAACCGACAAGAGATAGCATATGTTGGCATCACCAGGTACCCCATATTCTGTTTGATACAATCACTTTTATTAGATGACTCCTGCTGCGCTCTGGATTCTCAAATGTGGAATAAGCTTTTTCAATGGGGCTATAGTGATAAGGATTATGGTTGTTTACAGCTCTGGGGTGGTATGGGAGATGAGGCCAAAGAATCGATGGAAGCCTTTTAACCAGAAGAACATTAATCTGCTGGAAAAGGCCTATCAAAAGCATCAGGCTCAGCCGGGCGAACCGGGCTGGGTCAAACTGGAGACAAACATCGAGGTCAGAACGGATACCTAAACTACTCATTGTGTTAGAAGGCATAATGCCTTGAATAAGGACTTTATTTTTGCGTTTGTTGCATATTTTCTTTATCAATGCATGGCCAAAATATTTATGACTTCCTTTATAAATGTAGGTGAACTTTGGGAAGCTTCCTATGGTGATGCGTCAGCCATTTCCCTGTACGATTCGAAGGAACTTCTTGGCAGGTATCCAGGTTGAGTTCAAACAATCCCCTCACCAGAGAAGTCTCCGCGCACAGCTCCACTGGCTACAGGTAAAACCAAGCTCCATGGTAACCTTTACAGGGTGTTTAAGAAGCAAATGTCTTGTATTCCTTAATGCTTGTGAATGGTATTAGATTGGTGCTCTTTTTATGTACCCTTCAAGGTGGATAACCAACTTACTGGCGCTATGTTCCCTATTGTATTCCACCCAGTACCTCCACCTAAATCAGTTGCCCTCGACTCTGGTAATGCGCACCTTTCTCTTAGTATTTTGTGATTACTGTGATTATACTTATAGTTAACAGGAACATAATAGCTAACCATTTGTATCACTCTTCTTGGTTGACAGAACCAAAGCCTTTCATTGATGTCAGTATCATCACCAGGTTCAATGAACACAGTCAGGTGATGCAGTTCAAGTGCGTGTTTCCCTTCTTTTTTTGGATCAAAGCCATGCAAATGGTGCCATCTTCTGTCTTGTTCTTTTACTTTTATCAGCACCTATTTTCTTCTTCATTCTGACAGTCAAGCTGTGTTTGCCCTTCATGTGTACATGTGCGTGTGTAGGTACTTCATGGCACTGGTCCAGGAGATGGCATTAAAAATGGACCAGGGCTTCCTAGGGGCCATTGTAGGTCTCTTTACCCCAGCCATTGATCAGCAGACTGACAAACAGAAGGTAAAAGAAAAAAAAGGTGCTATGGAGCATTTTTAGCAATCCACCTATAGGAGATGACTCGTTCCCTCTTTGATTGTAGCCATCTAACTTAGCTTAGCTAACTTAACGTAGCTTCAAACTAAATAAAATGCATTATTATTATTATCATGTAAAGCTGTTTGAACTTAAAATGGGTTCAGACCTTGTTCTAATTCAATGCATAAATACATTAATGGCCTCTCACACCATGCTGTACCGCTGGGGTTATTTAGAACCACACCTCTCTTTAACATCTGTCTCCAGAACAAGATGATTGAGAAAGATCTGGCGATGTTGCAGGCAGAGCTGATGGAGGCATCAATGACTGACACCTCAGGCCTGAGCTTCTTTGAGCATTTCCACATTTCCCCCATCAAAGTAAGTGCTTTCTTCTCTCTCGCTTCATTCTAGAAAAGTTTAATATTTTCTCAGATACTGGTTTAAAATATTATACTTTTAACTTCCAATCATAAGAGACATACATAATGTTCAGCGCAATATCCAGTTATAACGGGTGTCAGTATCCTGCTGCAATTGACTTTAGACAGCCGTCTTGTTAAAATATCAGGGTATACGTTCAGCTTATCATAGAGAAATGCAAAACGTAGTGCAATAAAATGTGTTATGTGTTCTCTTTAGCTGCACCTGAGTCTGTCTCTAGGCTCCGACGGGGATGACTCAGACCAGCAGGAAATGGTGGCCATCCAGTCGGTCAACCTATTACTCAAGAGCATCGGAGCCACTCTCACAGACGTGGACGACCTCATCTTTAAGTAATGCCGTTCACTGTGGACAGCATCTTGTGGATTATCAGTTAAAACCTACTGGTAGTTTGGCCATGCTTTACTAGATTACCTGTCTTTTACCCGTGTTCTTCTCCCCCTACAGACTTGCCTTCTTTGAGGTCAAGTACCAGTTCTACCGGAGAGACAAGTTGATATGGGCCGTGATTCGACATTACAGTGAACAGGTAATGGCTCAGGAGGTTTCACAAAGAAACAAAAAAAAAACACGCTCTAAACATGTTAATCAAGAGCAACTCGTTGCTTTTCCACATTTTCATCTTTATGTCTTAGTTTCTGAAGCAGCTCTATGTGCTGGTGCTGGGCCTGGATGTTCTGGGGAACCCGTTTGGACTCATCAGAGGCCTGTCTGAGGGAGTTGAGGCCTTCTTCTATGAACCCTTCCAGGTTGTTCACCAGAACATACACACACAGTGCTCCCATTTCGTTTTTCTCTAGTGTAGACGTTTGCTTGTTGCTGCGATAGCCGATTCTTGTTCACAACTTCTTGTTTTTTACGTTTGTATCATTAGGGGGCAGTCCAAGGGCCTGAAGAGTTTGCAGAGGGCTTTGTTATCGGAGTGCGCAGTCTACTAGGTCATACTGTTGGTAAGCTGATATATGCATGCGGAATGGTCAATTATGCTGCATTACAGTGAGATTGTAACTTATTCCCCCTTATGCCAGGCCAATTTAGGAATAACCGGTATTATGCATCTCTTCAATCGCATTATTTTTGTGGTACTTAATATTTTTTTCCACCAGGGGGAGCTGCAGGGATGGTGTCCAGGATCACTGGCTCGGTGGGAAAGGGACTGGCAGCAATCACTATGGACAAGGAGTACCAGCAGAAACGTAGAGAGGAGATGAACCGACCACCTAAAGACTTTGGAGAAAGTCTGGCCAAGGGAGGAAAGGGCTTTCTCAAGGTATCACTAAAGAATACGTGTTACAGTTATGACTGTAAATTGCTACATTGGTTATTTGTTTGCTATTGAGTGTTCTTTTTGCCTTCTTTAGGGGGTTGTTGGTGGAGTGACAGGCATTGTCACCAAACCAGTAGAAGGTATATTTCCTCACAAATCATTGTTACACTCTCCTTTTGACATTTTATGTACAAATCCGAAATTCAACTGCTGTTTTGGAATATTTATGAATACTTTTCTCAGTGTGTAAATACAATTTCTCAGCGTAAATTACATTAGAACAGTGTGTGTCTGACCTTTCATTGGAACACAAGAGTTTGTAACCAAATGAATAAATAAAAGGCATTTATTTCTATGCATGGAGCTCTAATCCTCTTTGGGTGACTGTGACTAAAACAGAGATCATTCTTATCTTTTTTCAGGAGCTAAAAAGGAGGGGGCAGCAGGATTCTTCAAGGGCATTGGGAAAGGTCTGGTTGGTGTTGTGGCCAGACCCACTGGAGGCATTGTAGACATGGCTAACAGTACCTTCCAAGGGATCCAGAGGTAGGGAACACTCAGGCAAAACAAGAAAACATATTATATATTTTTTCATTCATCTTTATTTATGAATTTGTATAAATGTTTTCTGTGTTTAGTTAAGTTTTTACTCCAGTTTAACAACATGTTACATAGTGGTATCTTTGGTATTGTGATATTGTCATTAGTCAGCAAGGTTTTATTTGTGATTGACATCTTTTTGTTGGTTTGGTCTGTCGTTTGTCTGTGTCATAATCATGTTTTATGTTGTGATTCTTGTGAGCTGACCAATTTAACTGTTTCTTTGTTCACTTTTGTCTCATAAGTTAATACCATGGAACTGTTTTGTTTTTCATTTTTCTTTTGTAATTGTGTGAGTATTGATGTCCGAGGTATATTTTGTGTTGAATGAATGGGATCCTAATCTTGTAGTACAATAAAGCAGCACTCCTTAAGTCTCCCATTTACAAGGAGACAGTGTGTTCACTGAGGTATTACCTGAAATATGGAACATGTTTTACTTGAGATAAAGATATTCGAAAGAAAAAAACAAGTAGTTGGGAAACATACCTTATTAAATAGGTAATATCTCGGGTTTAAGTAGCAGTAGCAAAAAAACTGAAAAACGGGTAAACTATGGCTGAAGGCCTGTGGTCACAGCAAAAAGCAAAGAACTGTGACTAGTCATGTTTGGTGTATTAACTGTCAGCATTCCTTATGGTCCTAAAAATTTAGCTAATTTTGGTTTTGATTAGGAGTAGAACTATAATGTATTTGGCCTTTAATTCTATTGATGTCCCAATGTAGTTTAACTTGAATAACCATATTTCACTGGGAGCGCTGCTTTAAGTTCTTGTCTGTGTAGTTTTATGATAAATCTTTGCTAGCGTGGAGTTTTTGTAAAACAGGTAAATAGCTGACAGACGGTAAGTTACTGCATTGTGGAAGTCAAGGATGCAACTATTCATGAATTGTCACGATGAACTGTGCAAATTGGGGAGCAACTTGACTGAATTGATTCATTTTCCACAATAACTCATCCATCGTATTTTACACTGCAACTGACTACCCCCTCCTCCCTGCAACAGCATTGTGAGAGCAGTCTTACCCAAAGGACAGAACAGATACACTGTTTTTCACAAGACATGTACAGCGTTTAAAATGTCTAATTATTCTACTGTACCAACAGAATAATAATGTGATTAAAATCACCCAAAGCCTAAATTATTTGCCTTAAGCTGGCAACACATAATGAACCTGTTTTACATACACAGACTCTAACAGCTGTTCTCTCCTATGGGATATGCCAATTGCACGAGCAATCTGCACTGCCATGAACAGTTTGGCATAGCGCACAACACGTTTAATTTTTTTTATTTTACAGGAGTTAGGTTTATTGTCAAAATAAAGTCTGGTAGATGACACACAAGGTTACCAAAATAAGGTTGCTGTGATGTAGATATTTTAGTTTGGGATTTACTTAGAAGGGCCAGTTCACAATGAAGTGGCAAAAGAAAATCTAGTTACAGCCAAGCAGAAATGCTTTATGCTTTTTCATATATTCCTTACTTCACCAACATGCTTTTTACTGTTGGCCCAAACCACTCTCTTTCCCCAGTGTATTGTAACATCAAGCAAAATCAGTCCTACATCAGTATTGGCTTTCATCATTCATTTAATTTTCATCAATTTGAATTACCACATAAACAATTAATTCTGGATAACCTAATAACATTATTGTTCCATGCTTTCACTATAGAGGTAATGAAAGGTGAGATACTAAAGCTGTTGTAAGGTGCAATCTTGGCCTCCCCTTTGGATCATTTGATTATTCATTTGTGTTATGGGTAAAAGGCTTTTTGATATATATTTGTTGCTGACTGGTTCCATGGTGTCTATCCCTCAACCCCTAATTTGCAACTTAATGCTGAAAGTTTGTTTTGATTGTTTCAAGGTTAATACGGTTAATAACCAAGTCAAATGTTATCTGTCATGGAGTCAGAGTTGCACATGTTGATTTAGAGCCTGTTTTGTTAATCAGGGTGGCTGAGTCAACTGAGGAAGTGACAAAGTTGAGGCCTGTGAGGCTAATCAAAGAGGATGGAATCATCAGGCCGTATGACCGTGGAGAGTCTCAGGGCTACGACCTGTTCCAGGTTAGATAACCGTAATGTTTTTATTCATAAATCAGCTTTTTTCATACATGGTAATAGTGCATTTTTAAATGCTCTCAAACCACTGTCCCCAAGGATCTCCTAGGTCTCCT
Source organism: Galaxias rostratus (assembly GCA_036024795.1). Taxonomy (NCBI): domain Eukaryota; kingdom Metazoa; phylum Chordata; class Actinopteri; order Galaxiiformes; family Galaxiidae; genus Galaxias; species Galaxias rostratus. The sequence goes on from JAVQJS010154619.1 coordinate 20,000, forward strand.
GCTGTCCGTTCCCTTTGGTTTGTCTTCTAATCTCTTTCTTCACTTCTTTCCTTTCTTTCATGCAGCATGAGGAGGAATAGAGATGGTTTTTGGTTGCTTCCTATTGTATATTTAAGTGGTTCTAAAAACAGATGTCCTAAGTTCAGCTTTGAGGTCAGGTTGTTGCATTTTTTATATATTTACACTGGCCATATATTTACACGAGAAGATTTTTGTTTTTTTCAACTCTCTTTGCTCTTGACTTGCCCTAGACATTTTCCCAAATTAGACAATTATGCTTTTTGAAATGAAGACATGTATGTTATGCAATATCTTGTGCTGTCTAAATAAATATACATGACATTATCTATTGCAAATAAATGGACATTGTCCTTCAACGGGTAGTTTATGAGGCATCGTTCATTAACCACAGGTAGTTTAGAAATAATCTTTTATGAAAACAAGTAATGTAATGTCCTTGTACAAGTTAGCACTATTTTTGTAGCCTCACATTCCCTAAAGCTCCTTTGAATCTGTATACATTAAGCACTCAAAATCCTGTACGTAACTATGTATAATATATTCTTTTTTTTGTGAAACCAAACAATCCTAATCGTATGCAAATAAGTTACTAATGTAAATAATGTTCTGTTTCTTTTCAAAGCATGATCAATAATGTACACAGTACTTTGATATAACTTGATACATTTACAGTATATCTACCACAGCATCAATTAGACACTGTATTTGTTTTCTTACGTTCTCCTTTTTGTTCCCTTAAGTACAATCATGTGTGTTAGCGTAGCTGTAATTAAATGTATTTGTGTAAGTCTATTAAATAAACATATACACATCTTTCCTGAAGAAACTTTGTGAAACACTGGTTATTGTACAAATGTTTAGAAGCAATCATTATTTTACTATAAATCTTTAACAGTATATTACAATATAGCATATATTTTCACAAACAAAGTTGTTGTTTTCTCTTTAGTGTTATTTGTTGTTAACATCGTATTGTTGTGTTTCCAGAGGTCTCAGATAAAGCAGTTGGATGGAGAAGTGTTCAGGGAACACTGTGAGTACCCTGGACACAGGAAAACAAACATCATTGTCACCAACAGGTACTGCTTAAAAATGTACTCTTCTGCATGTGGCTTTTTGCAACATTGCTTTTGGCTCATTAGAACATTTTGAGAATTTCAGAGAAAGAACGTGGTTCCAGAAATATTTTTGTTGCTTGGCCTACTATTCATTATGCAACGTATTACATACAAGTTCCTTGTTCACGGTTTCCAGTATTTCAGGAATGACCTCATTAACATACCGTCTTCTATTTTAACAGGAGAGTGATGTGCATGAAGGAGATTGATTTTGTGGGACACTTTAATAAAGAATGGGAGTGCTTATTTGAACATTTCTACAAATCTCCAAATGTGGAGGGAGCAGACCTCAAAATCTACTACAAGGTAACTAAGTAATAAATGTTTATGTAGTTCATTGTAATCTACTTGTATTTGACGGATGGGATTGTTTGTATATTGAATAGGAGCAAAACAAACTGATGACCCCAAAGAAAGATGGACAGGAACATTTTCGAGTGTTGCACCTTAAATACCCAACTGTGGCCCAGGTACAGACGTTTACAAGTGTTTGTGAGATGTCCCTTTGAACATATTTTATGTACATAGCGTGTGAATGAGTCCTAATATGTACTTTCTTACCTCAGAAACTGTGGGAGGCCCTAAACGAGGCTCAGGTAGCTCGGCGGCAATACAAAATGGTGAAGCAGAAATCCCAACGCTTCCTGAAAGCGGGGAACAAATAATGACTGCACTATTTATTGGCTTTCAAACTTCAAGCACTTTGATTTGTCTACATTCGGATAGATGCCATTCCTATACGTGGGTCTTAGGACTGAATGTGATACATTAATAGTCTGTCAAACAAAGTTTTGTGTGTTATCAATTTCCTCCAAATTAAGAAGATAATTGTATGTCGGCATTGTAATTGTTAGAGGTGAATACTTTAATGAAGATTTTTTTGCTGTTAAAATAACAGCAACTGATTTATTTGATAGGGTGGTAGCATTAATGTAATTCAGGTGTTGCTTTTTGCTCTTAAGAAATGCACTTAATAGTTTTAACTGTCTGGCAAACCTACATATGAAACCACTCAATGAAGAAATCAGGACTAGGGGTCTACCATGCAAATATGTGCACTAAGATAAACCATTCAAATTATACGTCAACATATCTTTGAATAATCAATAGATTGACATTTTGTGGCATTCCTTAAATTATGTTGCTGTCATTCTTGCTTTAAAATGAATGATAAAATTGTTCGGTCACTGGTTTGCACACAATTTTTTTCATTTTCTTCTATTGTTCAATTAAAGTGGTGTTAGTAGGAGAAGATAGTTTACGCAGTGCTGCCTTACAGTAAAATGTTATGTAACTAATGATTTTCTACAAAACTGACAAATAAATTAGCTGGATTTTGTTCTACGGCACTCTGTGTGTAACTATGAGCTAGTGCGTCTGAAAAGTATTCACAGCGCTTCACTTTTTCCACATTTTGTTATGTTATGTCCTTATTCCAAAATTTATTAAATGCATTTTTTCCCTCAAAATACAATACCCTGTAATGGCAACGTGAAAAAAGGTTTCTGCAGACTTTTTACAAATGTATTCAAAATAAATAACTCATCACATGTACATAAGTATTTACAGCCTTACCACATTTAAAATTTATCTCCGGTGTATCCTGCTTCTGCTGTTCCTTAAGATGTTTCTACGGGTTCATTTTAATTCATCTGTGGTCAATGCAGTTGATTGGACATGGTTTGGAAAGCGACGCACCTGTCTAAATGAGATGCATGTCAGCCTCACAAACCAAGCATGAAGTCAAAGGACTTCTCTGTAGACCGCTGAGATAAGAAGAGATTGAAGGTCTCAATGAGCACAGTGGCCTCCATCATCCTTTCAATGCAAGCGGTTTGAAACCACCAGGGCTTCTCCTAGACCTTGTGGGCGCCTATACTGAGCGATCGGGGGAGAAGGACTTCAGTCAGGGAGGTGACCGAGAACCCAATGATCACTCATACAGAGCTTCAGCGTTCCTCGTTTGAGGATCTGGGGAAGGTGGCAGACAGATTTTTGCTGTTTTGAAGATCCCAAGGAGCACAGTGGCCTCCATCCGTAAATGTAAGAAGTTTAGAAACACCAGGAATCTTCCTTGAACTGCCAGGTCGTCTAAACTGAGCAATCGGGGAAGAAGCGCCTTAGTCAGGGAGGTACATTCCTCTGTAAAGAAGAACCTTTCACAACCATCTCTGCAGCAATTCATCAATTAGGCCTGTATGGTAGAGTGGCTAGACGGAAGCCACTCCTTAGTAAAAGGCACATGGCAGCCAGTCTGAAGTTGGTCAAAATACACCTAAAGGACTCCGATCATGAGAAACAAAATGCTCTGTTTGGATGAGACAAAGATTGAGCTCTTTGACATGAATGCCTGACGTCATGTTTGGAGGAAACCAGGCATCGCTCATCAGCAAGCTAATACCATCCCTACAGTGAAGCATGGTGGTGGCAGCATCATGCTGTGGGGATGTTTATCAGCGACAGGAACTGGTAGATTAGTCAGGTTGGAGGGAAATATGTATGCAGCAATGTATAGAGACATCCTGGATGAAAACCTCCTCCAGAGCGCTCTTGACCTCAGACTGTGGCAACGGTTAATCTTTTAGCAGGTCAACAGCCCAAAGCACACAGCCAAGATATCAAAGGAGTAGCTTCAGGACAACTCTGAGAATGTCCTTGAGTGGCCCAGCAAGAGCCTAGACTTGAATCCGATCGAACATCTCTGGAGAGATCTGAAAATGCGTGTGTACCGATGCTTCCTAACCAACCTGATGGTGCTTGAGAGGTGTTGCAAAGCGGAATGGATGAATCTACTCTAAGATAGGTGTGCCTAGTCTGTGGCGTCACATTAAAAAGACTTGGGGCCGTAATTGCTGCCAAAGGGACGTCAACACAGTTTTCAGCAAAGGCTGTGAATGCTCATGTACATGTCATTTCTTATTTAGTTATTTAAACTAATTTGCTAAAATATCAAACTTTTTTAATGTCATTATGGTGTATCGACTATCTGAATTCTAAGGGGGAAAAATAGTAAGTAACAACATTTTGAAATAAGGCTGTATGTAACAATGTGAAAAAAAAGTGCTAAGAATAATTTCTGAATTTGTTGTACATATATGTGCTGCATCCAGAAATGTACAACATTAATTCATGTTGAGTATAGGTCGGTCACTTTCTTCTCTAATTAATGCAACAGCAAAGAAATCTACAGTTTGGAGTTGTTTTTTACCCCTTGTCCCTAATCACTTGTGTTTAAGTGAGATCTTCTTTTCTCTACCACGTTCACTCAAATATTCCAACAACATACACATGTTCTGAGATCACTGTACTTATATTTAGGATTGATAAGGAAAACCTAGTTAAATTAGTTCTCAAATTACTATCAGATACAGTCCTGATTAATGGATTAATGACGATCCTTGTAGGACCCCCAGTTCAGACGACAACATACTGTTACAAAGCACAAGATGGAAAGCACAAGATGGAAAGGTCCATCATCATACCTATTTTCCAACTAGGAATTGAACCCAGGACCTTCTTAATGTGAGGCAACAGCACTAACCACTGCGCCACCGTGCTGCCTACATAGTATGACATTTTACATTTTTTTTATATAAATGCCTGCCCTCTTAAAATACAACCAAGAGTCAACTGATATTTATAACTTTATTTATGTTTTGTGAACGGCTTTAATCACAATACGCACATACATTTCCTGTGCTTGGAAATAAAAGTTGACTTTGAAAACATGATCTCATTAGCTGGAAATAACTCAAGGCCAGCTCATCTTGTTATGTTACCCTCTCTTGATACCTGGATAGAGCAATATTCCCTTGGGTCAAAAGACATGGACTGAGCCATGTACAGCATTTCCCCTGAGATGAAAAAACCGTTCCCACCAATATAATTATCTTCAACTTTCTTTTATATTATATTCTGGCTATAAGGTGATTGATGGGTTTCTCATCAACAGTCGCGGGAACAATTCATTTCCATTAAACCCACAATCTATGACAGCATCCCTGGTAGTTTAAACCTCTAAAATAAATAGGTGTCCATGGAGAGAGAGCTGTTGATGTTGCAGAAATGATTAACACAAGATGAGTGAGTGAATATATAGCAACATCAAACCTTTATATATAATATTACAACATCAATGTGGTCCTGCAGTTAATGCCTTTAAATACCCTGTCTCTTGTTGTGTGTGTAAATTGTTCTGCGAGTCCTTTAATTTGCTGTATTATAACTAAACTATCTTTTAACAGTGGTACTAAACAGTTCTAGCGCCCAGCCCATATTGTGGCCGGCCCTGCCTGAGAACATTCTGTAGTGTTAAACGCATCCATCTAATGATAAAATAAATCTTAAATAAAAATATTCAGATTTTTATTTAAAATGATGAAATCCAAAGCAATCCATGAACAATGTTCAAACACTGTATAATCTTGTTAAGGAAATAAGTAATGAAAACTCGTGTCAAATCAACAATGTTACAATGCAATGCATTGATTGTTTGTATAGTTATTGTTATGTCCGTATCAGAGGCGTCCTGCCCATTCACATGCATGTGCCCCCTCAATTATTTGACAGGCAAATACGTATATTTGCTTGAGTTCAAAATTGGTAATTGGTAGGATAATTTTACAAGCCTTCCACTTTTTTCAGTGCAGAATACAGCAGAAGACACTGTCACTTTATGGGAAATTTGCACTTTGTTTGCAACAAGGTAGGGAGCAAAGCAAAGTGAAGACACTAGATTGAAGGCCCAGCGCAAATAAACCTCAAAACATTTTAGATTTCCTGTAGATAAAATAACGTTTGTAGACGAGGCATAGCCCATCACTGTATCTATCTGGCGTACATAAACGTTTTTTTTTAATAAACCTTCATTTGACCAGGGGTAAGCCCTAACACATTGAGATAATTAAAAAAAAAAAGTCAACCGGGCCAACAGCATAATGTAAAGATGACACTCCTTTTTAAAAATAGTGCGCCTCTCATCCTATTTAAAAAAAAAAAAAAAACTTTTGCCGAAGTGCAGTCCTTGATAATTTCACTTTTTATCCGCTTGCCATCTTCTATTGAAGAACAATTTATGCGATGATTTGAAAGGCATTGAATGTCGGTAGCAAACCGGTATCATTACAAGAAAAGCAGATTTCTGGTTCTAATGTTCTCAAAGGCGACGTACTACCGTAATTGAAATGGTAAAACTGTGCCCCTTAAAAAAAGAGGGTGCATAACGCCTCTGGTCCCAATCCAACTGAGCAGTGGTCAGAACAGAAACTACACAGAGCTACATCGTTTACGGAAATAAATCATAAAGGACCATACATTGCGTTTGATTTGCATTGCATTAGGGCGATAGCTCCAACGTAACTTTTGTCGAACGATTTTTAGGACATTTGTGAAGATTTGCATAACCTTTCCTCCTCTACCGCTCGTAGACACGAAGAGGTCAATTATGGAACCCAAATAACAAGCCAGTTACAGACAATGGGCTCAATCCAGTCTGTTCTGAAAGCAATGAAGTTTAGACTACCCTTGTCATGCCACTAACAAATGCGCGCAGACGCACGCATATGCCGATGTTACCTGTATGCTACCAAGAGGAAGATTAAATACAACAACCTTACGATTGTTGGAAAATACAGATGACATGCCATGTTATTCATCAATATGTTATATAACCATGGAATAACCTGCCCTGAGTTCGATTAGTATGCCTAGCCTTTTACGAACTCTATACAGCACTGCTTGCCGACCATCAAATCAACATCCAGTTTGCTTCACCGAGGATATGCGCGCACTTAATAGACTACAGTCCCAGACCGGTTACAGGCAAACCGTCAACAAGCCCGATGCCTGCTTTATTGAACATTTCTGAACCACATTTTTACTTTTAAATTTAGGACACAAACCAGATATTCTCCGTAGTTATTCGAATTAGTCTAGGGCTCGTTATTATGGAGTCCCCAGTGGATCATGCCTACGACTCTGGCTTGAGAGTGTGTCAGCCCGCCACTTCTGTCATGGACACACCGGTGAACCTGGAGACCCTGAGTAAAGAAGGAAACGAGAAACCCGGTAGAAGGCAGAGTTGCCCCAGCTCCAACAGAGGTAGGCTAATTGAAATAGCCTATTCCACAAAGCGTGCGCATTTTATCGAGACAAATTACTGGTCTACAATAGAACGTCTAATTAGTTATAATTTTGCTATTCTGTTAGCTGTTCGTTTATGTTTGTTTGTCGCAATAAAATTCTGCTGATATAACATAACCGATAAAACAACGACAACATCAATATGCGTGCTTAAATAATGTTAATCAAAATGTTGTCATAAAAACAAATTATGACAGTTATCCAAAATCGTTCTGACAGGTTAAGGCACTAAACAGGTTATTTTATATACGTCGATCAATTGTAAAAGGAAAAAAAACTGTGCAAAGAAAGCTGCTTTAAGACAACTTTATTCAGTTGCTCCTATTCTGACATCACCTGATACAATGCAGCACAGTTACTGCACTTTTCGGTAGCACCACAGTCAGAGGACCTGACAAATAGCTGGACGTTTTATATGGGCTGGTCTAATGTTTACTTGGCTTCAGAACGCCTTTCAAAGTGAATGACTTCTGCTCATGTAAATGTCAAAAAAAGTATAAATGTTGTTGAGCAGGACAGTGTCGAAATCCACACATTCATAAGATCCGCTTCGTATTGCTATAACAGTTTCTGCGTCAGAAGTGACGATGATGATGATGCATCTTTTATTATATATTAATTATTCTTTGTACTAATTTAAGCAATTCTTACAATGATACAGGGAGATAGAGGTAATTTGTCAAAAAGTGTGATTTGGTTGGAGCTACTTGAATCTTGGGAGTGTATATCTAAATTTGTTTGGCTCCAGTTGTATCTAGCCTCTGCTCAATATGCACATGCATGGATGTGTTCACCAATAGCTCTCACACCTACATACCTATAACTTATTGTACTATTAGTATCCTAACGTCTGAACATTCTTCAAACCAATACTTAATAAATATGTATGTGATTCAATTACATACAGTACATACTGTACAAGCTGTATAACTTTATTGGCTATGTTGTGGTAAGACTCTACAAGCGAAGAAGTCGTCTGAAACCATTTGATGCCTTCACCTACAGTGTAGCATTGTTTAGTGAGTTACTGTGATCTTCTCACGTACCAAGCATTAGGTTCACTAGTGTAACAAGAGCACATGCAACAAGTAACCTGAGAAGAGAAAAGGAAAGCTCTGTCCCTCTTGATTAGGCTTTCTGACCATCTATTATTCATATATTTACATTTTATTTATATTATACATTTTATCTAATGTCATTATCTCCAATAAAGTTAAAAACATACATTCTCAGTGATTTGTGATCATTCAGGAACTTCAATCACATGAATACAGGAACGTTGTGGTGTCCAAATCTGGCATATCAGCGGATGTCATGGCCTGAGCTGTTGTTCAGACTTGGGGGAGGGGTTAGAGCAGTGGTTCTTAACCTGGGTTTGATGGAACCACAGGGGTTTTGGTGAGTCAGTTCCAGGGGTTTGGCAGAGGTCAAGACACACACACTGTATGTGTGTCCGTTCCGTACGAAAGGTTCGGTGAATGAGGGTATGAAACGTGTGTGGGGCAGTTCCTTCGACAAGGTTGAAGAACCACTGGGAAAGAGGGAAGGCCACATCATCAATGTTTAGTTTGCGCTGGTCAGAGACACACTGTGAGTGTGTCTCCTCCATAACATGCAGACATGTATATGTGTTTTTTTTATACTGGGAGTTAACACGTGTTCCCTCTTGATGTTGTTAGACTTAGTGACAGTAGTAACTTCTCTGTGTACAGACTCTGACTGTAGTTATCAATAACTAACATCAACAAAAGGTTGCCTGTACCATTAATTAAAGAAGGCACAGACAAATAAGAAGTGCAGTGGCATTATCTGCAGAAAAGGAATCACATCCCACTGTCCACTGATTGGTTCACATTTTTGTCCACTCTAATTGATCAATAATTAATAGGAAATAAAGCCCGTTATTGCCATTCACAATAAAAGCAGGATTGAGCTTTACGTTGAGTTTATGCTGAGAATCATAACTTTTTTTGGAGGGTGTGTCAAAAGCAGCAAAATGTAGGTAGAGCTTTGAATCCCTGATGCTTTGTCTTATATGTGACTTGAAATCAAAGAATTTGAGTTGACATAACATCAAAGGCCATCTATATTTTCCTATTCTCTATGTGTAATTTTTGAGATGATTTATGGTTTTTGACAGCCTGTGATCAACAGTTTTAGATAAGTTTAATATAGTATTTTCCAGCTTTTTTTTTTATTGGTGATTGCTGTCATCTGATCCTACGTTGTATTTTTTATGGATTCATTGATTGCGTTTTAGAGGAGACAGCTGCGGTCTCTCCTATAAATAGTTGTGTGGTTTATCCTGTTTATGTCATCATAACTAGTTTTTCAAGGTCCTAAATTTCTTTCTGTCAGCATTTTACCGCTTTCTTCTCACACCATCATACAGGTACACTTAGTGAAATATCACTTTGTAAATGTTGTGCCTCATTTATTAACTTATATACGAGTTCACAGGAATTTACTACATGTCTCTCGGGATCTTTGTCAGGATTAAGCACATTAGTTGCAGTGATTGGGTGCATAGATATACATTCCAGCGAGGATTAGGAAATTATTGCATAATAATTTAAAAATATATTTATCATATTAATCGATTCATATTTTCAATCTCCCAAAATGTTTAATTTACAGGATCAAATTGTGTGACAAAAGACTTGGATGGTTACTCAATATGAAAATGTACACTAAGGGTTTTTATTCGATGTCAGCCATCATCCTGAAAAGGACCAAGTAAGCAGCATTTTTACAACGTGTTCAACGGCCTTAATAATGGTCAGTTTCGAACTCATTTTACTGCCTCACTCTGCACCCACTCTTCTGAATAACTAGGACCTTGTGTGACTGATGGGCTGACAGCTGGGCTGGAAGTTACTTCTGCCATACAGTGAGTGTCTGAGAGGATCCAAGATCCGAGCAGCCCATACGGACATTCACAACCCCACTCTGGAAAGGCCTTTGAGAATGCCCTTTGGAAAACATTGGAACTGAGACCATTCACTGAGCTTGGCTTGTTTAAAACTTCCCATTTGATTCTCCGTATTGTTTCATCCTGTGAAGACAAGTCTTGTTCCTCTCTCCAGTTGAGCTTGGCAGGCTATCAAGCTGGGTCTCGCCTCAGTGGTCTTGCCCACTGTGAACCCACAAGGACTCACACACATCTGTTCAAATGGTTCTCCTCCATTCTCTTCAGTTATTGTATTATCATGTATTTAATAGCCTTTACAAACAGTAATAATACACATTTCTTTAGTTACCATGTTGGCTGTACACGTTCAGTGTATGAAGGTTTCTTATAAGTGAGTAATCTGACAAAGTATAGGGGTAGATGACACATTGTGTTCATTTGGCAAACTGAATCATTAGATTTTTCAACTGTATTCATATTAGACCAGCAACAAAGCACAGATGTATGACCACGTAACACAGATTTATGGCCATAACTACAAATATAAACAGCAGAAAACACTAACTAACATTGCTTGCTGCCTCTTCAAATAAACCATTTTATTACTTATCCAAGTGGTTGGGTTATTGTTCAAGCAGTATTTTTCTTCTCTTAACTATGTCTCCACTTGACTTCTGGATGGTTAGTCCACCTGTTTCAGACCGAGAGGAGAGTGGATTAAAATGTGAGGCTGTAGGAAAATGTTGTATGAGTAGCAAGGGAAACACCTAAGCGCTTTTAGTCTATAATGTGTTCAACTTGAGTGTGAATCCATCTTATATACCAGAAGCCTATGGACCAATGGACCAGAGACATTTTAAATTGTAAATGGAAAGAGGCATTTCCCTTACTGTGTATGACAGGTTGTGGGACTTTGCCACTGTAGGGTTCTTTCTATAAAGCAATGTTTCCATTTCATTGTTTGTTTGCTTCAGTTGTTTTGAAGTTATAGTACCCTCCAAGTTCAGCATGTGCCATTGGTGTGTTACTGTAGTTGTTGCTTAGTTCTTGTGTAAGTATTTTGCAAATTACAATGCATTCAAAAAAACATGAAAGAATAGCCATTGCCAGCAATGTATGGAACATCTAAATGTAATTGTAAAATGCAACTTTTTTAAAATCATAGACATAAAATAAAACATTTAAAAAAATAAAAGTTGAATTCACAGTACGAGCATCTAGAATTGTCTAGATTTATTTTTGTATTCTTGGTTTATTTATTTGGGGCGGCACGGTGGCGCAGTGGTTAGCTCTGTTGCCTCACAGTAAGAAGGTCCTGGGTTCGATTCCCACCTCAGGGCCTTTCTGTGTGGGGTTTGCATGTTCTCCCCGTTATAGCATGGGTTTCCTCCCACAGTCCAAAAACATGCAGGTTAATTGGTGACTCTACATTGTCCATAGGTGTGAGTGGTTGTATGTCTATGTGTTAGCCCTGCGATGGATTGGCGATCTGTCCAGGGTGTACCCTGCCTCTTGCCCGAGGTCAGCTGGGATAGGCTCCAGCCCCCCGTGACCCTGCATAGGATAAGCGGTTCTGATGATGGATGGATGGTGTATTTATTAATATTTATTAATGAAGGAATTGGTCCAAGTTGGATACTTAGTTTTCAAAGGAGCCTTCTAAGATAAATTAGCAGTATACTTAAAACTATGTATTAGTAAAAAATCCTAAGAAAGAAAAACTTTGCTATTGAGAAGACTGGGGGGTGGTCATAGCTATAGAAAATGACTATATTGCTAATATTGCACTGATTGTTATTAATTCCATACCCCATCTGCTCTTTTTTTTTCATTTGCTTCTAGTTGACTATAATGCCTTTGTTCTTTACACACCTGTGTATCAGGTATTATTCATCCAGGAGTCTTGCATCACACCTGGCTGTGTTCACATCAGTTCTCTAGAATGGAACCTTTAAATACCCCCCTCCTTGGGGAGAGGAGGGGGGTCGAGATTAAACAATGAGGGTGACAGAGGTGTCACAGCTGTCGTGGCAAAAGGGGATTACGATTTATTAATCGGTGCTTGCTAAAATTTAAACAAACCACTGTAGGTTACTGTTGCCTCCCCCAGGGGATCATAATAATGTTCACAAACAATGTATGTTTTATAGTTAGTCTCTTTTACCTGAAGAAAGTGGCATAGCATATTATTCACATGGCACCATACAGTTGTTGAGAGAGAAAATTTAAGCATTTAAGAGAAAATGTTGGGCAATAGTTCCAGCTGTACAGAGGAATAGTTTGCCAAATGTCGCATTGTTTTGGTATTTTAAAAAGATAAATGTTTCCACTGCATTTTCATCTCTACGTACATAAAAATAAGTAGTGTGAACAACACAATTCAGCTGAAAATACTTAAGTTAAGAAGCATATCCTTCCATGGATTGACAAAGCATGACATTGAGGACTAGGTGTGTTTGCAAATGTAACGCGGCTGTGACTCAAACTGGTGAGTGCTATCGCTTATCACTATTTAATTGCCTATGAGTTTGTTAACCGCCACACATTATTTTAAGACTTGTTAAAAGTGTTTACCAATTAAATGAAATTGAATACTTACACTGCACTAGCTCCCCAACAACTAACCAAACATTTACATGAATGGCTTGTGTGATTTAACCGATGCCAGATTGTTATCCTGGGAATTTTACAAACCAACCCAGTGTTAGTTAACCTCTTGCATACTATATGTTTGACCTAAAGTCTTACAACTATTGCAGTGTTTTTTTTAATCTTAAATGCAAATTTTGCCATTCGACATCCATCCATCCATTAGCGATGCCGCTTATCCTTTGCAGGATCGTGGGGGCTGGAGCTTATCCCAGCCGACATTGGGCGGGAGGTGGGGTACACCCTGGACAGGTCGCCGGTGCATCGTAGGGCTAACACATAGGGAGATACATCAACTCACATGCAGTCACACCTACGGACAATTAATAAAATAACAATAAATACTCAGAAACCAGCTGATTTACCTTAGCTGAAAGCTCCACTGTTACCTGGTAAAAATATTGTTTCCACTGGTGCTTAAGTGTGTGAAAATAAACAAAGTTATTAAAATGCTTGTTATCTATTTTTGTTTTGCAAGATGGACCTACGTAAATATATACAGAACATTTCTATAGGTACCAATGTTTCCTACAACCATGTTTCAGTACTAATCTCGTGTAGCCTCCTTCACTCCCTATGTTTGTTCAATGCGCATCGTCTCAATCCTATGCACGTATTCATCAGCACTCCTGCACTTTTTAGATTTAAAATATTTTGTACTCAAATTCTCACTGTCCATATCCCCCATCTACACATCTTGTATATCTTATGTATATCTTAGTGACTTTTTATATTATTTATAT
>JAVQJS010154631.1:0-15220 GCA_036024795.1 Galaxias rostratus
CCCCCCCCCCCCCCCCCCCCCCCCCCCCCCCCCCCCCCCCCCCCCCCCCCCCCCCCCCCCCCCCCCCCCCCCCCCCCCCCCCCCCCCCCCCCCGCGGTGGGTTTAAAATGGGGAGCTCTTGGATTGTAAATGATAAAATTACAAATTGTAAATGGCTAAATAACAAATTGTAAATTACACAAAATTACACAGAGCTTTGGGACAATTTCAGATAAAGTCAAATTACCAGATCTCACCAGATCTCATATAGTACTGGAAGACTAAATACATCTGTATATCTAGCTCGCTAAAGGTCTCCTGTAAATTACATGCAATACCTTCAGGAGTAAACACTCCACTGCTCTTCTCTGTGTCATGGTTATGTGCTCATTGCTACCTAATTAGTCTGACTAGCCGGGCACCAGTTTTTATCCCACATGAATAAAAGAGGATGACATAAGTAAACTCAAAGCATATAACATTATGTGGCCTGGTGTAGCAAAAGGGATTGACACCTGACACCAGTCAGAAGTGAAGGGACACCAGCAAAGTATTCTTGCATGTTTCAATAGTTCAAATTCACATTCAAAGAGTTTTTTTTTCAAACTTAGGTGTACTTTACCAGTTTGGACTGCAGGGGGCAAGAAAATATATATTGCATATAGTAGTGTAGAAACAAAACGTAGTTTGGGCTAGATCAACAAAACGTCCCTTTCTTAAACCTTTTCCCCCCCATGGGTCAAAGGTCACTGGCATAGACGCAGTTGTGGCCAGCCAACGACTTTAAGGTCGGGCCAAAGAGTGTCCGCTGCCCTGGTGGACTCCTGTCGGGGTTGGATACAGAGAGCCTGCCTCAGTCTTGGCTCAGAGTCTCAGGGTTTACACTTGAACTCATTTTGATTTTCATGCAGGACAAAACCCTGAAATGCATACCGGTTGAACATGTGTTGTTGGGCCAAGATTTTATCCATCCAACTTTGCCGGCCTCTGCCAAAGAAAATGAGTTTAACACGAAAGTCAAGTGTGTCTCATTGGGTGCCCGTGTGGCTATATAAACTGGCCAATGCTATTCTCTGTGTGGGGCCTCTAAAGTCAATTGCCTCTAGCCTTGGTTATTGGCTCCGAGGCAAGCTGGGCATTCTCAGACCAGAGCATCGTTTCCAGTGTTGGATTCCCTTGGTAAATGAACCGAGGACTGGATTCCAATTCACATGGTTTTCAGTTTTATTTGACCGACAGACAATTCAAGGCTACAATCTGTGTTTAGATTGGACAGCTCTACAATGACAAGCCTGTCTGCCTAGCAGGACAAGCTCTCGTCTAGCTTCTTCCATGTCTAGGCAAAAATAAAACTCAAGTAGGCTGGGACAAGCCGTGTTCTAAACATATGTGTTAAACTTGTGCCCAACGATTTAGGGGAAAACACTGTACCAACAAATACTGTCGAATATACTGTACCTGTCAAACATTCTAACTGGTGCTGCATATTCCAGAATAGCAATAACATATTCCCCTAGTGAAAGAGAATTTCTGGAATCTTGCACAGCCTGAACAAACTTTAGAGTATGAATGAAGGGAATTATTTTTAAGAAGGTGCTGCCAGGATTAGTTTCCCAATACAGATGTTGGATGCTTGATGGAGGGGAAAGGAGAGCATGGCTACTAACACTGACTTCTAGGACCCCATGTGATACTGTTTTCCTCTCCTTTATAGACCAGTCGCCCCATTTTGACCACTGAATAAGCTCGTGACGGGGTTCCGAGGAATTAATGGGCCCTCGTCGTTAGCCTTTTAAAGGCCCTTTTTTAAAGGAAAAGCACTCCCGGTATTTAACACAGCATCGCCATTTCTCACATATCACAGTCTCTCATTCAGAAAAGGAGGAAGAGAGAAGAAGCCAGGGAAAGGGGAGGAAGAGGGGATGAAAGAAGCAGGCATTCAAGGGAGAAAGTAACGGGATGAGAGACAGCAATGGACACGGAAACAGAAGAATGGAAGAGAGAAAAACTTTGTGTTTGTGTGAGTGAGAGAAAGAACAGGGTCTGAGAGAAGCAGGAGGAAGGAGTTGGATTTTTGGACACACCAAGAAGAATGTTAGCAAGCCAACCAAAGCATCAAAAGGGTTGAGCCAGGGTATCCAGAGGGAGCAAAACGGCTCATTTCCATTCATGACTTCATGACTTCACAGAGTGAGAAGCGGCTAAAAAAAAAACAAAAGAGGGAAGGCACATGTAATACAGCATAATTTAATATGTACAAAATATAAACAATTTATAAAAATACTGCTTCCGTTTTGCATAAGAATCTCTTTGGAAGTGCTTTTGCCTTTAAAATCACCTGCCTATTGTGTTATGTTATATCAACGGTTCTAAAATATAATTCCCAAGACTCTTTTTCTAGTCACAATTGATTAACGAGGCATTTCTTGCTAACAATACCAGCATAAACACACGGCGAAGGGGCATGGTAACATAGCAAAGTCCTGTAAAGTAGTCAAAATTACTGCTTGACCACACGCTAGTTAGCCAAATAGAAAGGGTATATACAGCTTGAATTCATGACCACAGTCCTTCCTTAAAATGGTAGATCAACCAACTCTACTCCTTGCTGCAAATATGTTAATGTAGCCCATACTTATAGGCCAAACTAAGGTACAACACACCACAGAGAGAAATGTCTCTGCAGACCCTTGGACGAGTGCACCCTTAAGTTCCCTTTTGATTCTCCTCTCAGACAGCGTTCCCTGTTACCTGAGCCAGCCACCTGCTTCCCTTTCGGACCTCAGAACACCCGGGGCCCACTGCTGCACTGTGAAACCCATGCACCATCATGTGTGTTTCATCAGAATCTCATCAGACATCTGTCTAGATCTGTCCTAGGGGTCCACCGAGGGGTCCAATGAAGTGTTTGAACCGGTCAGGTCTCAAGAACACGGCCGAAGAAGCCGGCCTCTCTCTGTGGGGATCATATCTGATTCCCTTCTCAATGGGTTGAGTGATGTCTTGTGGCTTCCTGAGTGAGACTGGGAAGACTGCGGATTTGGAGAATTCTGTGAGTTGGGATAAACGGGAACGTCTGTCTATGTGTGAGTGAGCATAGTGTGTTTGATTTTTTTTTCACGTACCGCATCTGTAAATGAAGTATTTAGATTACGTCTACTTTTGGTTTCAGAGTGCCTCGCGCGTGTGGGTGCGGCTTTCTACTGTGTTCATGGGAGTAATGTAAGCCGTCATGGAGAAAGCTAACGCTGACGTGTGTCCGTGCCTCACACCCAGTCCCGGCCTCATTTACAGGTGTGCACGTCGTTCATGCTCTCGCAGCGGCGGCACCGCACGTAGCAGCACCACACGAACTTGCACTCGCAGCGCTCCACGTGGCGCACCACGTGCGTGTTGTAGCCGCGGCCGCAGCACAGCAGGTTGCAGCCGTCGGGGCCCGCCGAGGTGCGGTTGCAGTGGCGGCCGCGCGTGCCCGCCACGCCCCGGCGGGGGTCCTCCAGGCAGTAGTTGGGCGACTTGTTGAGGAAGATGAGCTCGTCCCGGCCGACGGGCACGCGCCGCTGGTCCTTCTCCTTCCGTCTCACCTTCCGCTTGGAGCGATCCAGCACCTGCACGCTGCCCTCGTAGCGCTCCTTCAGGAAATTGCCCACCTTCTCGAAGGAGGCCATGGTGCGCCAGCAGGTCTTGACCGCGCAGGAGCCCGATACGCCATGGCAACGGCAATCGGTGGACATCGTCTTGGCAACGGCCTAAAGAATTTTTTTTTTTTTTAGAATGTGGTGTCAATCAACGACTTGGCGCTGGTCTCTTTAGTATTTGTAACATAACCTCTCTGATATGCCTTTACGAGAAATTATCTTTCATCATAAATTTACTTTATTTAATGCTGTATCCTTTCTCTAGCGCCCTCTTCATTGGGAAACATGTATTGCTCAATTAATTAAGCCTTGCCAAGCTGAATAAACAGGGTCAGAGTCTTTAAAAGCATTTCTCCTCCAAAATATTAGCGGTTTCTTAATGATTCCACATGGGTAAACCTGTCTCTTCCAACGTTTCTCCTCACTCTAAGTCTATGGAAGTGCTTATTTCAACATGCTAATTTTTTTTGCATGCTCAACAATCACGTATCACGCGTAATCATGTGTTCTCAGAGTGTCTTTGGCTCTGGCCTGCGCTCACCTGTCTGCCGGCCTCACTGTTGTGCTGGTTTATGGTGAGCAGGGCGTCGCCGCCTTTCGCCGACGTGTTCTTCACAGAGTTGTCGATGAACTTGCGGCTGAACCAGGTGCCGTACTGCAGGTCGTCGGAGCAGCCGCCCCAGTGCCAGCCCTCGGTGGGCGAGCCGGTGCCCTGCAGGCTGGTGTCACAGCCACACTCTGTCATGTTGCCCGCGCTGCAGGACCGCGTCACGGCGTGGACCAGCCCGGCGGACATCACCGCGTAGATAAACGCTGTCTCTTTGGTTCCTGAAACACACAGCCAATCAAAGCAAACGACTCATCTGGCTGAACGGGCAAAGGTCACAATATGTTAACTTACCTTGAACCCGGAGAAAATGTCGCCGGGTTTCAGAACCATACACAGTAAAGGTGGGAAACAGAGAAATCAAAGACGCTTTTCCCCCCAGTCTTATCTGTGTGTGTCACTGGCTGTGAAATGCAGTGATGAAGAGACATGGGGAATGTAGACATCCAGTCCCCTGGGAAAAAGGCCCTCACAGGGAGAGAAGAGGGGCATTGGGTTTCACACCAGAGGCTGGGTGAAGACAGATAGCCACTGGCTCTCAACGACACCACTGATCAAACAGGGATATGTCTAAATTCAACGCCAGTGCACATTCATGGGGCGACCCGTACTTTTATAGTATCAGGAAAAATATCAAGAGTTATTTACGTCAGGTTGATAACATTTCTCTCTATAGTAGTACACCCTTTTACAGACAGATAAAATATGTTTCAGGCCATTGAAGCAATTTTGTGCCACATATTGCAATATATTAAACCTTTCAGTGGAGGTTGATAAAAGTTATCGTATTTCATGCAGCACTAGGTGCAATGCATCCATTTCATGATTATCAGACGGGGGTAGAAGTATCCTGTGACTATATAAAAGGTTCTAAAAAGAGAAAAAATTTCAACAATCTTATCTCAGTAACTGCTGACAAAAAACAATGTGTATTGTTATTTGCAAAAAGACAGGATTGTGATGGTGAGCAAGATCACATTATTTGGAGAGAAAACATATTTCACAACCGTTTTCCTAATGAAAATGTCCATCCAACCCAATCTTTGGACAACAACACAACCAACTAGGGATAGCAGACAAAAAATTATCCCCACCAAGGAGAACTCCTGGGTTGAGACCACTGATAGATTCAGCCGTTCTCTTTAACTCTGTAAATTGGGGATAGGGCTACAACTGCATGGGAAATCAAATCACAAACTAACCAATACGAAAACTTTTCATGTCTACCACCAAAATATTATTTATGAAAACATACCTCTTCATTGAACTCCGGACAATTAATTTAAAGTAAACCTCTAACCTTAAGTAACCTTAAAAAGAGTAAGCAAGAATCAAAATCCCAGAGTGTTAAACAAAAATGATAAAACAAGCTTATGGTCAATAAGGTTTACACTGTCAGCCTACCAATTTGATGAATTGAACACATTGAACAAAAATTTACTCAATTATTCAAATTGCTGATTAATTAAATAAAATAAAAAAATTAATTAATTAATTAATTAATCTAATTAATTAAATAAAAAATATTGTTGAATTTAGGAAACACGCCGCAACAAAGACATATTGATTTGACTTTCAATTTTTTTTCTTTTTCTTACCGCCGTTTAATTCGTTTCCGAATACTGAAAGTTCTTTGGTAGTTGAACAGTTCCACCGCTCGTGTTTGAATTGAGTCTGACACTCGGCAATGCCCAAACGCGCGCCGTCCCTGATGCTGGACAGGAGAAAGGGCTTCCTCTTGCACAGGTCTTTCTGTTTATGAGTCAGCGGAAGATTTGCACACCCCAGCTTCTCCGATACTCCAACTGAAGATATTCCCAACCACCTGAGACAGATAATCCGTGAAATTTAGGACAGTCCCTAAATTTAACAGCAGCATGCTAATTTCGCCTATTTTGCCGAAATTCCAAAGCATGGGGTCAGATAAATTGCCATAAGACATATACTTACATCCAGCTGGCTCGGCAGCAGATTGGATAGAGGGAGAGGAGCAAGAGAAATAGACAGCTGAGCTGGTGTGTCCCACAGTTACTCCTTTTCTCCATGGCCACTTCATCAACGGAGGCTGACTGGTCTGGCACTGGCTATGCCCATGGATGGCTGTATCCCTGAGAGGTTCTCTATCATGCTATCCCGGTGCCGCGAGGGAACAGGCAGAATATTTCCAAAGCTTTCTGCTTTTCTCGATTAGAATATCAGTGTGTCGATTTCCATGGAGAAAAGTGTGATCAGATGGTCTAACCAATGTGCACCCCGGCCGATGTAGATCTCGGATTAATGAAATGTATTGTTAGCCTAAGTGTAACCAAATGTATGAGGCAAACTGTTTTATCCTAGACTTGGAGAAGTATCCCTCTTCCCTCTTCTAAGGCGCACTCCTATGCTCCTATTGGAGAATCAGTGGATTTATTTTTAAAAGACGACTGTGCGCCTTGCCTAATTGGTCGAGCACGATAGAGGGAAATTAAGGTGACGGACCTATGCATTCAAACCAGACAACTGTATGAAACGACAACATTTTGGACCGTCAATAAGACGTTGTAACCAGATGTAATTGAAGGCAACAAGTGATTTTGAAATAAAAAAATAAAAAATCTGTTAAAACAAATGTAAAAAAAAAAAAAATGTGTCAGGAAATAATGACGTTATTAAAACATTAAAGTTTTAAAAATTAACATCCTTTCAGGACATAGTTTCAATATCATTTCCGCAAACTTTCAGCAAATAGGCCATGAACTATGGGTCTATAATAATTCATGAAAATGCGACAAAATCAATTAAATAGTAATTATATAACATTACAATCAGCTGCAAAATTTTAACCAACAAATCCGATTAGCTCAATCATATATTATGCTACTTTGCAAGTTGAAAAAGCAAAAGTATTTTAGTTCAGTCATTGATCTCTGTCGACACATTTAAATATGCGTATCACCACATATACCCAATGCCTTGGTTTAAATCCGACTTTTTCCAAGTGGAGATGCTGGACGAAAAGCGGCTGCAGGACAGACATGATGAGGGAAACATTGGCCTTAAAAGATCTAGCAATGGCAAAACACGCTTTTCACACGAGTCTCTTATTGCCATATTGATATATTTAAAAAAAAATATATACGGTATATATAACTGTGGATACATTGCATAAAATATTGCACGAATAAATGCTAATTTTAGAATGACAAATTATATTATTGAACTATAAACAATTAAATACCAAATAAAATATTCGCATTAATATTAATATTGTCTCTAATGCATTAGCTTATAGAATTTACAAAAAACAACAACAAAAAAAAACAACTTCTGGAGAAAATAAGCAGCAACGTAAAAAACATTTTATGAATTCAACAAATTTGTAGCACATTAATACATTTACATTGCTATATGTCTGACGTATTATTGAATAGATTTTGAGAATCATGTGAAAAGTTTTTGAAAATTATTTACTTTCAGACCGAGAAAATGGTGTGTTTTTTATGGCCTACATGATAAACAATCTATTTGTCAGGGAAATGTTCTACAGTATAAAATTAAATACACTCAAATACAGGCACACATTTTTATCTGTTACAATGAAATATGCAGGAATATACATCTGTAAAAAAATATATAGAATATCAGTTGATTAGACTTTTTCTTTTAAGGATAAGCACAATAATTTTTTATATAATATCTTTGGTGTAGAACATTTTTATATCCACTAGAAGTAGAACTTTGAGGTATGAAGAAGAGGAGTGAACTCCAAAGTCTCAATAACATTATAAAAACCTTTCAGAGGCATACATTTTACATTGTCTAACATTTTTACAATATTGTCCAGTCGGAAATAAAAAAAGAAGATAAATATCCACAGTTACTTTGAGAATTTTAGTTTTTGTTTTGCAGTGGAATTTTCTCCATCCTTTAGAGATGGATACAAGGTCAGTTTTGGCCATTTTTGGATATCATGACCATGGGACTAGTTTTGCCGACCAATCAGGCTTGGCCTACAGACGTACACATCAGAAGAGGGACCTCTTTCTCCAGGCTGTGCTAGCAGAATCGTCTTGGTACACCAGATCCTCCTAGTTGGAATTACCTAAATCTCTCTCTCTCTCTCTCTCTCTCTCTCTCTCTCTCTCTCTCTCTCTTTTTTTTTCTCTCTGTCTCTCTCTCTTTCTCTCTCTCTCCCTCTCTCTCTCACACACACACATACACACACACACACACATGTTCTAGTTCCCTATGTGTCTCGGACACAGTCTGCTCAGCAGGATCTCTGAGTACACTTGGTTGACTGCTCCCCTCACGTGATAGGACGAGGAGTTAGTTCCCGCCCACTGGTCGGGGTCTAGGTCAAGCGGGTCATGTTCATCACCGTTGACGGTTCCAGCAACAGCACCACTGAGGATGGTTCTGCTGCTTGTGCTGTGCCTCAAGATCTTCATCTTCCTGTGGAGTGGGGCTTTGGAAAAGGACAGCTTCTCAACCTGGAAGCGGCAGAGGACACTTTTCAAATTGTGTCAATACACATTAGTTAAACAAAACGTGGGACTTGTCGGATGAGGCCACCATACGGCCTCTTCACCGATGTTATCTGTTTTAACCATTTCCAATCTACTAAATGAGTGTCAATCATTGAAAATGTCCCCTAATGTGACAGCCTTAAGACACAATAGGGTATAGCCCCATGTGGCACCAGCCATGCTGAATCTCTGGTGGAGTTGGCGGGCCATCACTTTGTTAGACCCCAGGTCCATATGGCATCTGAGTGGTACCTCCTGTTGTCCTGTCAAACCCAGACGGGTGAGGGGAGTGGGCCGGGCCTGAAACCACTTCACACACCCACACCCCGGTCCAGCTGCTACCAATGTGCACATTACGACCCCATATACCACGGCCTAATTGATGACTACTCATTAACTCATGCAGAGGGACATTTTATAGAAGAAGCCAGAAAGGCTGTTCTTTTACAGTGAGCTTGTGGCGCACAGGCGAGACGGGACAGTATTTCCTCCAGAAAGCTCCCTGATATGGAGAGCGGACCAAGGAGACTCGTTCAGTCCGAGAACACATGAGAGCTGATTTCCTGTAGGCCCATGTAAAACCTTAGGTTTTCAATCATTAGCTAGTTCCCCAAATCCCTGGCATTAGCAACGAGGCCGCCCCTAAATTTGTATCGTAAAGTGTTCCCAATTAACTTGTACCAGAAATGACAGTGAACTTCTTTAGATGGAGCTAATCATATCTCTGGCTTGTTGAGATAGTTATAAGTTGTTATTCAATCCTCAAAGGCTAGACTTGACTGTTTTCAAGACTTAAAAACCATTTGCTTTTTTGGGCAGCTTCCACCATATTTCTATCTCCTGGGTGGTTTGTTTAAATTACAGAGAGAATGTGACTCTTTTTAATGACAGTTTGACATTAGTGAGAATAAAAAACAAGGTAACGCTACCTCATGAAAATGGCAGGCGCATCGTCCCTGAAGAAACTCTTTGTAGCGGCCCATTGTAATACTGAATGTGTCGATGACCTCATACCCGTAGTTCTTAGCAGTGTTCATAATGGCGCCATTTTCTTGATAGAGTTCCTGGATGCCTTTCTAAATGGATAACAGATTACAAAGAAACAGATTAAAAAAACAGAGAAGGAACCACAACGTGATCACAGGAGAGGACTATACATATTGAACTCTTCCTGGTTCTTCCAGGCAAAACTGGAAAGAGTTTTTTGGGTCAGGACTCAGGATTTCCGACCCTGAATAGAGTCTTAGCCTGAACAAATAACCGATGGTCAACAGCAGAGTTACTCGCAAGGCATTTTGCTCAATGAGCAGAGGAACCGTAAGCAGAGCGGAGCGTCTGTGAGCATCGAACGTACCAGCGACAGGGAGCGGATGCCGTCCACAGGAAGATGGAAGCCCATGCCCAGCGACTTCACCACCACCAAGATGTCCTCCAGACCCTCCCTATGTGGCAAATGAGAGAGAGAGAGGACAGGAGAGGACAGGAGGGTAGAATGGAGATAGGACGACGAATTTCAAGCAGAATGATTAAAAATCTTTAACTAGGTTGCACATCTAGTTTAGTAAAAATTACTACAACCTTGCAAAATTAGCTTATTTCTTATGTTTGTGCTTGTGCTTCTTATGTTGTCTGTGTACAGTGTGATTGATACCTCTCCAGCACCTCCCTGATAGTCCTCAGGTGGTTGGTGTTCAACCACTGAACCCCTCCTACCACCAGCACGGTCTGACCGGAGTTCTCCAGGGGCTGGGATCTTTAAACGGGAAAGACAATGGGGTTGGGGATATTGATGTACACCAGTATAATAATATCATGTGAAAATAAAATAACAATATGAAGTAGAAGCGTTCCATTCCAGTGCTGTTCCCCATCTTGGCAGGAGCGCTCATTAAAAAGGCTAATGAACACCCACACGCACACACTGAGATAGGACCGCATCTTAATTAAGCCTGGTTGAGGCTGGTAAGGAGCCCTGCTGTGGAACATCAGTGTTTGACACGACTCCTAACACATGACCATGGGCCTGTTTGATCAGAGCAGCCACTCACTGAGGCCGTCTGCATGGGCAGGAAGCCTTACACATGTCTCTGGAAGATAAGTGCCACAATAGTGGAATGCACCTTTAATCAGCGGATATGGGACATATGTAGCTATCAATTAGTGGGAACACAAGCAACCAAACTGCTATATACTGTAGACACACACACACACAAACACACAAACACACACACACACACACACACACACACACACACACACACACACACTCACACTCACACTCACTTGACCTCACGGCTCCACCTCCCACAACAGCACACGCACACACACACACACACACACACACACACTCACGCACACACACACGCACACACACACGCACGCACACACACACACACACACAGCCTGCGCCTCATCCCCCCGCTCCCCAACCTGTGAAGGAGCTGCTCTAGGGCTTCTTGGAAAGTCGGCCTGTGGCTCTTCTCCAGCCAGAACTGGGGGTAGTAGGAGTAGCTGACTTGGGTGTGGCCCTGGTTGAGGTGGCTGTAGACCAGCGTGTGATGGGCCTTCCCCCAGTCCTCCAGGCTGCCGTTGACCCTCTCCATCAGGAAGTACATCATGCCCCGGTTAGTGGAGTCACCGATGAAGAGAACCTGTGGCAGGGACACCACTGTGGAGTTAGGGTGATATTTGAATTTGTGTTTTGAGAATTGTTTGCAGAGGGCTCAAATTATACAATAGGCTACAGACATACATGTTGAATGTTTTGATGGCTTATTTTTTGTGGCATCATTTTCAGATTACTCTTATTCAATTGCAAAAGCAACATTGAAAAGGTCCAAGTCAAAATGCTGTTGAAAAGCTCAGAGTTTTCCGAGTTATACAGCCTGAAAGGCTCTTGAAAGCCCCTGGAAAAAGAGGACCAGCTGGCTTTGGATAAGTGACACACAACAAACTTTGCAAAGACAGACACATAAGCACGCTTGAATAAAAACAACAATGTGCTTCCAAAGCTTTGTTTTAAACCATTTCCAGTGATGAGTAGCCAGACCAAAGCCAGCTCCATGTGTGGCTCCTGTTTGCGATGAGCTTGGGACAACATCAACAGACGTATCGAAGTTCATATGTGTGTTAAGATGAGTTGGTTGGGCTACTGGCACGGAGAGATAGCCAGAGACCGACACCAGTCACTGTGTGGTCATCAGCCTATCAAAGGGAATGTCGGACCTGAAAGAGCAAGACTCCAGACTCTATGATACGCTGTCCACACCCTCTTTACCTCCTGCCACTCAAAAGCCCACTCCTCTTTCAAAGCTCCTTCAGCTCCTCATCCTCCTACGGGGCTTTTCATAGACCTTTAAATTAAACTTTAGAATAATCCCCTGAACTTTGCTCTTTTTTTTAGCCTGCTGTTTTACTTTTAAGTAAAGTTAAGTATCCAACAGACTCCACCACCTGGTTTTAATAAGCAGTAATGGAATACTAATGCCACGTGGAGAGAGACATATGTAGAGAGCAAGATAGTAAAGAACACGCAAGATGGTGGACAGAAATATTTGCCATTATCCAACACCATCTTGATCCACAAAGGGCTGTCTTCCGGTTCATTTAAGGGATCGTGGTGAGTGGGTTAATGTCCCCGTGCACTTGTGGTCCACCACACCCTCAGCACCCAACCGACCACATGCTCCCCAGTGCAGAACCGTACAGCTGGGCTCCGTCTCCTTCCTTTGTACCCTGTGCAGAATCTCGTGCACCGACACACAGACCTGTACCCGTCACGCATGTTGAGAACATTAACACCAAGAGTGAAGGCGTGGGCCCTACTGCTGGGTTGCAGCTGGTTTCCCAAGGTACAGCCAAGAGTCTCATCAGGGTAAAGTTACTTAGCCTCTTTGTATAATGATTTCAGGGTGCTTGGTTATTCATATTAATAATAATCGTTATAAATAAAAACATAAACGATGATGTTGAGAAGTTTTTTACTGCAGCATAAAGCGCGCTAAAACCTGTGGCAAACCTTTCTTTTATGATCTTAAAAATGGAAACACTGGCATGACTTTGACCTTCAGTTCTACGGCTCGGGGTGTCACCTTTCTGTCCATCATACAGGCCTGGAGCTGGGCGGGCTCCAGGAAGGCGTGCTGACAGCCCTCCGGTCGCCAGGTAACCTCCCTCCAGTCACAGGTGCGGTTGTCAGCACAGCTGAGGCAAGGAACCACCCAGCGACCTGAAGAGAGACCGAGAGGGTGAATGAGAAGATAACGTACATGTGTCACAGATGACCGTATAGGCCACAAGAATCCAACTAAATCGACAGAACCTAAAAAGACTGACGGAGGGGGACATGGGGATTCAAAGGAAACCTACAGATACACTGACAGACAAGTGCAGAATGTGAGTGAAAACTGAATCCTTTTCTTTACAATGTGTGGTTTTAACCAGCCATGTATTATTTCTAGACAGACACTAAGGTCTCACGACTGACATAATTCTCTTCCCTGTTTGGGAGGTTGAGGAGCTTAATATAAACAGCTGGGTGGAGAAGGGCAGACCTGGAACATCCCCAGAGGAGCAAGGCCGAGAAGGAGCCTGGGATTGGCCTGAGGACATTGGCCCAAGAAGAGGCTCCAAACCGCAGGGTTGACCAGGTTGCACAACCAGCCCGCAGTCCTGTATAGACAAAAAAAAGACAACACAACACATTGGGATCTGGTTTCTGAGATCTTGTTTATATTGGAAAGTGTGATCTGACATAACAGTGTGCAAGCAATTCCTAGATTTATTGTGCCTAAAATCTTTTTAAATGTATTTAGAACATCATTAACGTGTAAATCTTTCCGCTCCGCTGTTTCTAAGTGTGACCTTGTTGGGGTCATTGTAGCAGATGATGCAACCTAGCACTCCTTCAATGCCATGTGTCATCAACACTTTCTCCATGATGTAGTTGGCATCGATGCTTATAGCCGGGCCAGACTAGACTCCCGGCCAGCGGCTCGACAGCCAGGCCATTTATACTGCAGGTGATGAAAGGCGTCCATTGTACATCCCGTTGAGCTGCTCTGTGTGAGCGCTCAAGGACTGATGTCACCGCTCCCCGGCTCTCTGTTTAGTCTAATGGGGGACGGTTACGGTCCAGACCCGCCTCGCAGACCTTCCCGTTCCTCCGGCCACCACCTTCTCCGTGCATCACGCCGCTCACCTCTCTGTCTCCCCTTGACCTCTCTTTATGTCTCCGCCCTTCTTTTGTCATCTCCGACATTCTCCTAGGCCCACAACTCCTCTCCTCCTTTGTACCAAAAGGTTTTGGCGGACCGGCGCTTTGTCCCTCTCGTGTTAGGCGCGGCGGGAGGTGAAAGTTCAGAGGTCAAACAAACCAGAGCAGATGAATGACAGCGGGAAGCTCCGCCACCCAAAGGCCCTGTGGGAGCCGCCGCGTCTGGCCCCCGGACTACAGAGGGGCCGCCGGAGCGGTCGGACAGCGGTGCGTCTGAACCCTCCAAAACGTATGCACGTACGTACGCACGCACGCACACACACACACACGCACGCACACGCAGTAACAACCCTATGGATACATACCGCCGCACTCCCTGGCACACACATAAACCCCCACTCCCTCTTTCCCCCTCTCGGAGGGGCTTCGCGCGTCCACGCCACATTCCCCACTGCCGCGACGCAGCTCTCAACAAAGTGCCACAAGACAACTTAACAGGGATTTTCTTGTTCGTACCTGTGCACAGTGTACACGCACAAACACGGAGGGCCGGGGGTCTGAGGGTGCCGCCCGGGGAGGACGCTCTGCCGCCGCCTTTCATCTCCGCCCCCCTCCCCCTCGTCGTGGCCCTCGGCCCGGGCTATGCTCCGCCGTTTGTAACTCCGCGCCTTCTGGGCCTCCGTGCCACGTTAAAGAGATTATTAATTAGAGCTGTGGCTCGAGAGGACCTTCCCGTCTCTCTCTAATCCTTTCCTCTCCTCTTTTTATTATTTGTTCTCTTAAGCTTTCCAATAAAGAAAAACGTGGATTTAAAAGGCAATCTGGCCCCAGTCACCTCTGCCTCCCCCACTCCTCTCCACTTAAGAACACATTTCCATTGGGGACCTCTGAAGGTGCACTCTTGACAGTAGCCCATGGTAAAAAACAAATGTAGGGGCCATAAAGGGGCCATAAACTTATCCATGAAGTCCCCCTCTAGGACTCTGCTTTGAGCTATAGAGGGCATTAAGAAAATGTTTCCACACGCATGTTTCAGCGTGTGTGTGTTTGTGTGTGTGTGTGTGTGTGTGTGTGACCAAGCGATTATGTCACATGTTTGGAGAGTCCATACTTCACATGTGCACAGCGTCTAAACCACAGCAGCGCAGCCCAGTAATCTGACTACTGATCAAAGAGCTGCGCTAACCCATCCAGATCTGATTCAACCCCGGGTGCATATCTCACATACAAAAATAAGCTGCACACACACACACACACACACACACACACACAC
>JAVQJS010154652.1:0-11978 GCA_036024795.1 Galaxias rostratus
GGCACTCGCAACGCAGGTGACCCGGTTGTCCGTACCGCCAACACCCCGGTCCGGGCGTTTGAGGAGCTCTCTGGGGGTCGAACCCCGCCACCACTGAGCCTGGGGCTGGGGAAACAGAAGAAAAAGGGTTATTGGGGGAAAATGAGGGGGTTTGGGCACGGGGAAGGGGGGAAGGAAACAAACGAGGAGGGGCTCTCCGGCAGGGAGCCGGCTCTGGCCGTCCTGGCTGGTGGTGCTGCTGCTGCTGCTGCTGGCCGCGGGGGTAGAGCGCCAGGTGGTTCTCCGCCAGGGTGACGGTGGCAGCCATCAACGTGCCCTGTCGAGCAGTCTCTGGGCGTACGCAAATGGTCGGTCCTCTCCTTTGAGGGTCGACTCCCGGAACCGCCGCCTGTGCTCCTCCGGGCTGTACCCCAGGCGGTCGAGGACCGCCTTCTTCAAATTCGCGTAAAGTGAACGCGCCGTGGGGGTTAAACTATGCGCCGCCTCTTTGCGTCCCCGGTTAAGAGGGGCAGGAGGCGGACAACCCATTCTTCCTCTGGCCACTGATTCGCCCTTGCGGCCATCTCAAACCCGTCAAGGAAGTCCTCTGCGTCTTCTTCCGCGGTCATCTTGGGAAGGTGGAGCGCCACGCGGTGTCTGGGCTGTTGCTCTTGGGACTCGGTTGCTCCCGCAGCCGCTAGTTGAAGGAGAGCCTGGGTCTGTAGGGAGGTCTGCGCCTGCAGAGCATCTAACTGTTCCGCATGCCGCACCGCCTGTCTCTCCAGCATCGCGGCCATGCCCTCCAGCATTCTCGCCAGGGCCACCACCGGTTGTTCGGTTTCGCCGTGCTCCATGTCTTCCACCTTGGTGCGAGGGTTCACACTGCTGCCGAAAAAATAAAAAGATCCCCGTACTTGCCACCACTGTAGCAATCGCGTGCCACTACTGTCGGCTTGAAACCCCCACACACAGACACAGG
Source organism: Galaxias rostratus (assembly GCA_036024795.1). NCBI lineage: Eukaryota > Metazoa > Chordata > Actinopteri > Galaxiiformes > Galaxiidae > Galaxias > Galaxias rostratus. The sequence goes on from JAVQJS010154652.1 coordinate 959, forward strand.
AGACAGTGGTTTTCGCTCGCTGCACTTTGTGCTTCTTTATTAGTGTACTTCTGGTTTTTAACAAATAAGACAGATATCCCTCCGCTCCACTCGTCAGTCATCATCCTCCTCTCTCTCTCTGGCTTCTGGTCCCACTTTTAACAACCCCAGGCTCACTGTTGGAATCAATCAGAGGCAATCAAACAATTAGCAATTATTGGCGCCGATTACCTCCAGCTGTTAGTTGTGGGGAAGGATCCGAGAGCCGCTCCTCTCGCTCTCTCTTTGCAGCCGACGCTTAAACCACGCCCACCCCACCACAGCCTGTCATCAGATCGGTATTGTACCCAACCTTAAAGTCTATCCCTGTAGGTGGTGGGCATATAAGGCTGCAACCCCATGATGTTTCTTCGGGCTGTGCCCGACCGAAAATCTCAAATGCAATTATTTTCACCAGTGATGAGTAGTGTAAGGGATTTTAATTTCCAAAACAGTAATTTATTAGTTACTAATCCAAGTAATACTGAAAAACTGCATTGCAATAAAATATTTTAGGGTTCTAGATATGCTTTCTTGTGAAGGTGTTTTTTTGTGCACTGAGTAAGGGTCGACTGCTGGCAAAGATGCACTTCTTGCAGGTGCCAGTTGTCAGAAATTTAAACTTTGCTGGCTAAAAGATGAGGTTTAGGAGACAACTTGTGAGGGCAGTGTCACATAAACTGCTAAACTGCTTTCAGTACTGCATGAAGTTGGCACCTCTCTGAGGTGAGTGTTACGACTTCCAAAGCGAGAGCAGGCACTAGGACATAACTTTGCAATTTCCGGATGCTGGATTCAAAGATTGGTCTGAGATAGGGGGAAAAGGACAGACTTAATCCAGAGGATAAACGTTTTATGTCATCTTTAAATCTTCAAAATATATCACATATGCATTTCATTGAATATACTTGAAGGTTTCCTTACAAAAACTCCAGCCACCTCCTTTTTCCACTTGGAGAAAAAAGTATGATAACCAGTTTTTATGACTTGGTAACGGGTGGATCATTCGTGTCTTCGGAAAAGAGACTTACGTGGCACGGAGAGAAGAACCATAGGAGGATATCTCAGTGGATTGGAGTGGAGGGTTGAGGGATATTGGAGGGGAGGGATGCACGCGCTGATGCAGACTTGTCACTCCTGTTAAATTATACTGCAATTTTCCAGTTTGTAACAACTGTGAGCAATTAAGAAAGACTGCAATGTGACCAGACAGATTTTCAGGGAACAAGTGAGATTTTGGCAATTATGTTTAGTGACCAATGGTTACCCATATAGAATAAGAGGAAACTACAAAACATGATAAACCTTTGTTGTCTTTATGCATTTTTATTTACTATACTGTTTATTTTCCCAACTGTACATTTAAAAAACTGCTTTATAATGACATGTATTATGTTGTTGGTATATGCAATATATATATATATATATATATATATATATACACACACGATGTCTATTCATTTGTACCTATATGTGCATTTTTTTTCTATGAATTAAGTGTCAACAAACATTCTTAAAAAAACAAATGGTCTTGAATATACTGTTACAAGTTGCAACAATAGCATTTGAACAGTTGGCTTTAGGCAGTCACAGCAGTTCCATGTAACACACAAATACACAAAAAACAGAATGCTTTACAAGTCAGTTTTATATTAAATATTATTAATCATCTTATCAAACATGATTCACACGATATTTACAAAAAATAACTACAGGACAATTCAAACAAATGTATTTTAATGAGTGAATTATAAAATTCTGTAACCATACATGCAAAAACACAAGGACAATTTTGAGATGTTTTTTACCAAACTAGTTAGCTGTGCTAGTGATGATTTTTGAAACAGTTCAATTCCTAAATAAATTGTATTGTTGAATATGTTAAAGGTTCATATGGACAGAGAGCAAGATATGCCATTAATTGGAACACAGTGCTTGTGTAAACTTAAGTCATTGCCAACGTTTCACTAGAATGTGCTAATTAAGCTGGCAGTACACATTAAACAAAGGATCAGGTGTACCGGTTTATATAAAGGATTATCAGTCATCAGCAAGAATTTTCCTACACTGAATGCAAAATATTTTTGCCCTATCTCAGGAACATAGACTTGACTTTTAAAATTCAGCAAGCTTGGTTGGACCCAGCCCTGCGATGGACTGGCGATCTGTCCAGGGTTGGAAATTAATTCACAAACTACATACAAAACACGCTTAGTCCTTGTACACTGTTTGTTGCCCATGCCCTCTTTCATCATGCATTATATGCCTCCTGACATGTATCCGCCTAACTCGTCTCTCCCCGGCTCCACCAACTGCACCTTCCTCTTCTGAGTGGCCAGCTCTGGGCGAACCTCCTGATTCCAAAAGGGTAAGATTTCCTGGAATAGATCCTCTGTCACTTTCATAAATGAGGATGTTGAGAGTTTCCTCAAATATTCGTGCTTCTGGAAACTCCACCTAATAAAATAATTAGCATGAGAATCAAGTCTGGCAAGTTGTATGAAACACCTGTTATTCTGCCATTCTCTATTTTAAGATATGTAAACTTATAACCTATTTATTATTCCGCACTCAAGAGGCTCTAAAAATCGTTGCAGCAACCGAGTGTTAAATTGATGGCAGAAACAGGCACAAATAAAGGCAACCTTTTGTTTTTGAAGATATACACAGATCAAAACAGCCAAAACATTCAAAACGACCTGCCTAATATTGCAATGACCAGAATTAAGGCAGAGAAGCCTTCCAACCTCAAGGACCAACCTCCAAAATCCTAGAAGAGACTTCCAAAATGCCAAGACTATGGACAAGGATAATTTGGAATGGTATAGAAGCTTGCATCTCTTTACAAAATTTGTAACAATTTATGAACTAGGGATGCACACAATAATTTGAGTATTGGATTATTCAAAATGAAGTGGGTATTGGCACATGGCAGCAGTTCTTTCTATTTTTGCCAAAGGTTCATTGAAATATGAATAAGTGATATTGATTGATCCACCACACAATGTATAAAGTGTATTCAAAAAGAAAAAGCACAACTTCAATGTATTATGACAAGACTGTTCTCTGCTTTCCACATCAAGTAGTTCAAACTTGCAGGCAGCGCGCTAACTGAAAGCATGAGAGTGCTCTATGCTAGATCATCAATATTATTCATGTATTTACTTTATTTATTTTTTAGCACTTTTCCTGGGACTCAAAGCGCTTAAATGTATTATGTGTAAAGTTGATTTTGGGTAAAGTTTTACGTCAATTAATTACAAAAAGACAACTATCAAACAACACTCAGTTTGAGCGATCCCACGGAAGCCACTTTGTGCCAGACTTGCTCACACAAGGACACACCGACGGCAGTTTAAATGACAGGGAAGGAAAACGGAGCATGTTTCCATGATGGTGGGAGTACCCAGAGGATACCCACACAAACACAGTAAGAACATGCCAAGGCCAGGTGGGGATTGAACCCAGGATCTTCTTGCTATGAGGCACTAGTGCTAATCACTGAGCCACTGTGCTGCCACATGCATTTAGTAGCGCCAACACTTCACTCACAGATCAAAGGAATTCTGTTAAAATTAGTACAACATTTTCTGAAATTGGAAAAGGAATACAAACAGGAATAAAAATAGGAATAAGAATGTATCTTGTGAAGACCAGACCACAGAAGCTCTTTAGGCTACAAGTGGCTACAGTCCAAAAAATAAATACAATGATTTATTATTTAATCGATTATCCGAATCAAAAAGATAAAAACAATGTCAAAGAAAAATTCACTATATCTCAAAATTTGAATGGGTTTGAATAAATTTGGCCTTAACTGTACATCTATACATGCAAACTGTGTATGGTGATGCAAAAATAGTATAAAATAGGATTTTTGCATAAGACTTTCTTAATATCAGTTAATTACCTACTGAGCCACATAGGGCAAGAGAGGGGATTAACTAGCCAATTGGGAGCAGATGGGATGATTGAGTGACCAGGGTTGGTATAGTGCCAGGTAACAATGGCACCGGATTTACACCCCAACTCTTTTTTTTTAGAAGTGCCATCCATTGGACTACATACCTTTTGAGTTATGCTGGACTACAGAGACGCATGAAATAATTAAAAAAAATACTATAAATAAAACTGCTTAAAAACAGCGCAGCAGGAAATAACTTTATTCTTACTTTCGTCTGTTTCTTCTCTGTTGCATAGACAATGGAGGTGCAGCACACCTCAGCAATCTTACGACCTTCACCATAAAAGGACCAACAACAAATTTCTTCGCCAAGCACATCTTTTACAAAAAGGACTCGGCCATTAAAGCGTAGGCCTAGTTTATCAAAAAGTTCTATGTTCTTAAGCAGGTTATCATCCGAGTTGCTAAAAAGAGAGGGAAAGACAACGGGTCAAAATTAGATGATTATCACGTAACAAACAAGGCCATCCTTTTCACGGGGAAAATCCAGGTTAAACTATTCAACAAAACAAACAGTACAACTAAAAGTCTAATGAATTTACAATTAGAGAAAATTAGCATGCTGGAATAAAAAAAATTGTTGTTTTCAGGGATTACATTTTTATTAATACCTGGTGTATGAGTATTTGTTGTTTCCTCTGTTATTTTGCAGTTTAACCACAGGCTGAAAGGCAAAACAAATGTTTCAACATTACAGGAAATGTCAAAATTGTATATGTAGCCAACGTAAATGTCCCATTCATTTGTCATGGACAGCCTGGTTTTACACTTTTCTCTCTGCCACCAGGTGGGTCAACATGCAAAGTGAAGACTTGTTGAAACACACGTCTCTAGGAGTCAACTGTTCTGGAACGATGTGTTATGAATGACTTTGAAATCGAAATTACCAAACAATATAATAGGTGCTTCCATAACGATATTTGACATGTCCAAATTTGACGTATTCTCTCACAATCACTTTGGTTTTATGGCAACATGTTGCACATCAAAATACATACAAACCTAAACAAAATAAACTTTTTCTGGCCTGCCTTTTACTACTGCGAGCCACCCGAGTTGACGGCATTGTAATTATCATTCCACGAGCTTTAGAATAAGGCTATAGCCTAAGGAAATTCAGACAAGTGATGGGGTCTGCATACTTTGTGAAAGCACTGTATATTTACAAACCTTATATGACAGGCTGACATCTACACAAACACGCTTTCTTCTCAATATATTGTAATTGTTATTATGAAAAAGAGTTTCTGTCTGTCTGTACTTTGTACAAGTTACTAGGTGTTCTGCCCTAACACCAAAAATGTACCACTTACAGAGGATATGATGTTAGTTACTGAAATTGTTACTTTTCTTACAGTAATTATATCTCTTCGTTTTTATTTTTGCTTGAGACCGCAAACATCTCAAACAAGTTACATTTTTTATTACGCGGCCCTAGTCATCAGTTTTACAACTCCAAAGTTGAACCAAAGTCCTGCTTGCCATTTGCGTTTGAACATGCATGCTCAGTGCCAGATAAGCAGCGGTTCGAAAACACATTTCAAAACATCTGAGTAAACAGTAGGTCCCGTTGCAAGATCATTGCACTGTATCAAAGTATTATGTACATATCTGCATATTTTGTTATGCAATAATAAACAGAAATATTCATTAGCTGCCTCCCCCACAGTTCTTGCACAATTTATCTTGTAAAAGTCAAAGCCAGCTCTGTCCAACAAACTTCTATAATTTACACTGATGATGGTATGGATTTTTTGGCTATGTAATTCAACACAGCTTTTGAAAGTAGGCACACTAATATGCTTATAACTGCAGTCTGCTCTGCAAACTTAAACAAGGCAATAAATGATTACCAATGCATCTTGTTTTCTAAACGCTAAGGATCATGCATGCTTTAATAACGTCCGTGCACGTCCAATAGAATGGGAACACCTAAATCACACAAATATTCAAGTTGAACATATTTATTTTATATACATTGGGCAATTTGTTGAGAACAGAATTACATACAATGGTTAATGGAACTCAATTCCCAATACCCAAACTCAAACCCATTTCCCTGCATTTAAAATCACAACAAAAATTAAAGTGAAATTTCTAAATCACAGGCAGATCCAACTTGCGTAAATTGGATCACAACTCATAATGTGGCTAACTGGTGTGGCCCCAATGTTCCTGTGTGCACTTCAAACAACGTCTCAGCATGCTCCTGATGTGACAGCGGATGGTGTCCTGGGGGATCTCTTCCCAGACCTATGGTACTACTTGGTGGCGGTGAATGTGCATGTTACACAGAGGTGATCAGTTGGATTCAGGTCAGAGAAACATGTGAGCCAGTCAATGTAATCAATGCCGTCGTCATCCAGGAACTGCCTACACACTGGCCACATAGGGCTGGGCTAATGTTCTGCAACAGGAGGAACCCAAAGTCCACTGCACAAGCATAAAGTCTGACAATGGGTTTGGGGATTTTGTTCCAGTCCTTCACAGAATTTGGGGCACCGTTGGCTAGCACATGGAGCTTTCTACGTCCGTCCAGGGAAAGTTAAGCCTCACCAGAAAATCACTGACCCATAACCACAGTCATGCTGGATGACGTTGCAAGTAGCCTAACGTTTGCCATTGTGTCTCCAAACGCTTTCATGTCTATCACGTGCTCAGTGTGAACCAGCTCCCATCTGTGAAGGGAACGGGGCACCTATGGTGAAGCTGCCAATTCTGGTGTTCTCTTGCAAACATCAATCAAGCTGGATGGCGCTGGGCTATGGGCCCACTAGAAGACGTCGGGCGCTTATGCCACCTTCATGGAGTCTGTTTTTAGGTTTGGACTCAAGGACTTTGAATTGGATACGCTGCGGGATAGGGAGCCAGTGGAGGTTTTGAAGTACAGCTGTGATGTAGTCCCGAGAGCGGGTGCTGGTGAGGAGGCGGGCAGCAGAATTTTGGATGTATTGGGAGTTTGTTGCGAGTTTTGGATGGGGTGTCGTAGAGGGAGCTTTTGCAGTAGTCTAGTCTGGATGTGATGAATGCGTGTATGAGGGTTTCAGCAGCGGAGAAGAACAAAGATAGCCGGAATCGAGCAATGTTTTTAGGTGAAAAAAGACAGTTCGGGTTACTTGCTTGATGTGATGTTCAAAGGACAGGGTGGAGTTGAAGTGAATGCAAAAGTGGCGAATGAGCGAGGATAGAGAGAGGGTTGTGTTGTCTATGTTCAGGTGGAAATCTTGGAAAGATTTGGTGATGTTTTTTGGCCCGATGATGATAATGTCAGATTTTTCACCGGTAAGTTTGAGAAAGTTATGTTGCATCCAGGTTTTTATTTCAGTAAGGCAGAGGGTAAGGGTGGAGAGAGTTGCAGAGTTGATGGATTTGGTGGCTATGTACAGTTGAATGTCATCAGCTTAGCAGTGGAAGTGGAGGCCATGGTGGCGTATGATGTTTCCAATGGGGAGGAGGTAAAGAATGAATAGGGGGGGTCCAAGCACCGAACCTTGGGGGACACCTTGTGACAGCGGGGCAATGGTGGAGGAGCAGTTGTTGATGTGGATGAATTGTTGACGGTTTGTGAGGTATGACTTTAGCTAGGAGAAAGTGGAGCCAGTGATGTGGAGTGAGATATGGAGGCAGGAGAGGAGGATGGAGTGTTTGCTGGTGTCGAAGACTGCAGTGAGGTCTAGGAGGATGAGGATGTTAAGGTTGCCAGAGCCAGAGGAGAGGAGGAGACTGTTAGTGACGTTGAGGAGGGCTGTTTCTGTGCTGTGGTGTTGGCGGAAACCAGACTGAAATGGTTCAAAAAGCCTCTTGGAGTTGAGGTGAGCTTTGAGTTGGGCAGCTGTGGCACATGCCCTGATGTTTGAATGTTCCCTTAATGTTGCAACTCTGTAAACAGGAAAGCACCTAAGGCACGATGACTACGTGCTGGATTTCTGCTTTCTTATCTGTTAGCATGTAAGTGAACAAAGGACACAGACAAGAAGAACATGTGTTGCATAACGTGTATTTAGACTGGCATTGAGGCACATTATTAAGTTTTGAAGATCAAGTATGTGGCCCATACTTTTCCTGACCAAGTGACATTTTTTTCACATCTTATTATGTCACAAGCCAAATTTCACAATGAATTCAATTAAAAATAGAACAACATTCTACATACAATACAGCATTATGAAAGAGCTTTAAAAATAAAAACAATATTTTTTTTTTCAAATGAATAAAGAAAATCTGATCGAATGTCAAATATCACATACACAAGAATTCACACCCTTTGCTGTGACACTCAAAATTGAGCTCAGGTGCACTTCGTTTCCACAGATCATTCTTCAGATGTATCTATAGCTTGATAGGAGTCCATCTGTAGTAAATTGGACTGATTGGACATGATTTGGAAAGGCACACACCTGTTTAGATAAAGTCCCACAGTTGACAGTACATGTCAGAGCACAAACAAAGTAATGAAGTCCAAGGAATTGTCTGTAGACCTCAGATACAAGATTGTATTGAGGCACAGCTCTGGGGGAAGGGTAGAAAAATCTAGCATTCAAGGTCCATCATTCACAAATGAAAGAAGTTTGAAACCACCAGGAAGCAATTGAGGGAAGAACGGCCTTGGTCAGGGAGGTGATCAAAAACCCGATCGTCACTCTGACAGAGTTCCAGTATTCCTCTGTGGAAATGAACAAACCTTCCAGAAAGGCAACTATCTTTGCAGCAATCCACCAATCAGCCCTTTATGGTAGAGTGGCCAGACGGAAGCCACTCCTCAGTAAAAGGCATATGACAACCCGCACGGAGTTTGCCAAAAGGCTATGGGAAACTCATATTTCAATCTCAGTCATTTTAAATTCCAATTCAAAGCCTTAGGTATACGCAATAAAAAAAATATGAAAATGTGAAAAAACAAACATTTTACAATATTTAAGGTTGAAAATAGCACAAGCCCTTTCGAAAAAGCCACTGTAATGCATGTGTAACTTTCCCAACATTTTGTAGGCTATAAAAGAAAAAATCACTGTAAAAGGCATAGATAGTTTAAAGTACAGGACAACTCGATTACGCTGTTGAAAATTAAGCTAAAGATGTCAGCAACCATGCAATTTTAGGACAAATACAAAGATAAATATTTTGCGAGAAATGCCCTTTTGTATGCCGTGGTCAGCTAATACAAGTGAAACTCGAAAAATGTGAACATCTTGAAAATTTTCCTTTATTTCAGTAATTCAACTTAAAAGGTGAATAATATAGACTCATTACATGCAAAGCGAGCTATTGCAAGCCTTAATTTGTTATTATTTTTGATGACTACGGCTTGCAGCCAATAAAAACCCCAAATTCCAAATCTCAGAAAATTTGAATATTACATGAAATCAATTAAAGAAAAAGGATTTTAAATATAGAAAGGTCGGCCCTCTGAAAAGTATAATCATGCATATGTACCCAGTACTTGGTTTTGGCCCCTTTTGCATGAATGACTGCCTCAATGCGGCGTGGCATGGATGCTTTCTGCCTGTGGCACTAATGGAAGACCAGAATGCTTTAATAGTGACCTTCGCTGTTCTGCATTGTTCGGTTTCATGTCTCTCATCTCTCTTTACAATGCCCCACAGATTCTCGTTGAGGTTCAGGTCAGGCAAGTTTGCTGGCCAATCAAGCACAGTAATCCCATGGTCATTGAACCAGGTTTTGGTACTTTTGGCAGTGTGGGTATGTACCAAGTCCTGCTGGAAAATGAAGTAAGCATCTCCATAAAGCTTGTCTGCTGAAGGAAGCAGGAAGTGCTCTAAAATGTCCTGGTAGATAGTTGCGTTGACTCTGGACTTCTTAAAGCGCAGTGGACCTACGCCAGCAGATGACATGGTTCCCCAAATCAACACAGACTGTGGAAACTTCACACTGGACTTCAAGCATCGTGTGGCTCTCCATTCTTCCTCCAGACTTTAGGACCTTGGTTTCCAAATGAGAAGCAAAATTTGCTCTCATCAGAAAAGAGGACTTTGGACCACTGAAGTTTGTTCTTCAGGAGCGGCTTGACAAAAGGAATACGACATTTGAAACCCATGTACAGGATCCATCGGTGTGGGGTGGCTCTTGATGAGCTCCGGCCTCAGTCTACTCCTTGTGAAGCTCCCCTACACTTTTGAATGGCCTTTTCTTGACAATCCTCTCCAGGCTGCGATTATCCCTGCTGCTTGTGCAACTTTTTTTAAACAGTTTAACATTCCACTTAACTGTCTATGAATGTGCTTTGATACAGCACTTTGAGAACCTCAACTTCTTTCGCAATTACATATTGCGGCTTTTCCTCCTTGTGGAGGGTGTCAATGATGGTTAGCTGCACAACTTTCAGGTTAGCAGGTGTTTGGAATAATTAGCTGAGTAGAGTGTGACACTGAAACTACAAATTTAACTTTTTCAGAAAATTAAAATTTTCTGAGATTTTGAATTTGGGGGTTTCATAAGATGTTAGCCATTATAATCAAAATAATAAAAAATAAGGCTTGAAATAGCTTGCTTTGCATGTAATGAGTCAACATCTTATATTAGTTTCACCTTTGAAATTGAATTACTGAAATAAATTAACTTTTGCATGATATTCACATTTTTGGAACATTTTTTTCACCTATATGTGGCAAACGCGAGATCCACAACACAGATCATTCACCTCACTAAATTTGGTAGTAACAACAAATCTTCCTTTGATAAGACCAGCCATTCACTGGCAAGGGGTTCTGCAGTGTTCATACACTGATTTAAGCCTATTCACTGTGGACAGTGTAAGCTCTACCATAGACTTATGTCACTGACAGAAGAGGTAGTCATTAATGATTCATTCAAAAGTTAGCACCAATGCAGGAGACGTCATTGACAATTTAGATTTCACTGCCGCAGAACAATTTCATCTATTCATGTTCCATGGTTTTCCTGACCTCTCCTGGAACCATCACCTTATCGTGGTGGAGAGGTTTGTGTGTCCCTATGAACCTGAGGGCTATGTTGTCTGGAACCTTGTGTTCCTGGTAGGGCCTCCCATGGCAAATTGGT
>JAVQJS010154659.1:0-15137 GCA_036024795.1 Galaxias rostratus
CCCCCCCCCCCCGCCGCCTCACCCCCCCCACCCTGCTCACAACAAACCACCCCACCCCCCCCCCCGGGGGGGGGGGGGGCCCCAAAAAAAACTAAATTTTGGGGATGTTATTGTCTGATGCAATCATCATATCTCTCCTCAAATACAACAGACACCAGGCACTTAAAATAAAGCATACGCAACATTGATATTAGCATGTCAATTGATTTTCCTAACGTTGAGGATATATGTTCAAAATTGATTTTTTGGGGGAGTTAAAAGCAAAGTGTCAGGAGAAAGAAAGTCAATAATGTATTTTTCATCTAAATGTAAAAGCAAATCTATGCTTCAATATATATACACCCTTGTTTCACTGCTGAAGTGCGGTCATTTTTGGACTTTCGATCATAAGCATTGTTAAGTTTGTGCGTGCACTCACGCAGCTCGGCCAGCCAGCTCTTGAGTTCCTCCATGGTGGCTTTAAGGCGCGTCTCTTCGGGGCTGACAAGGAGGCGACAACGAGGGTGGAAGATGTAGTAGGGGTCCACCGTCTCCAGCTTGATTTTCATGCTCAACTGCTGCAGCACGTACAGGAAGTTCAGCATGAAGCCATCTGTGGACACCAGCTTGTCATCCGTCTGAGAGGTCGGAGACAAACAGAAAGTAAATAAAACATTCAATAAATAAATCTAATGGAAGTCCATAAAAGCTACAGGATCATTTTCCTACATTAATTGATTCTGTAGGCGAGCTGTTGGGGAAATGGATGTCTTACCTGCATCTGGGCCTTCTTAATATTGCGATTAACCAGAGCAGCCATGTAGTTTAGAGCAGACTCCCGAGTCTCTCCATTCAGTAGGACGTTGTGAATAATTTTGAACAGGTCGCCCTGATGGTAGGGGGAAAAAAGGACAAGCATGTCAAGCGCCTCCCATTGGTCAGTTGAAAGGTGGCGGGTGATGGGGGGGCAAAGGGCCGTACCCGGGCAGACTCTAGGTAGTGCTGCAGGGATTGGCTGACCACACGCGTGTTCTCCATGGTGATGGCTGGTCCTGAGAAGTACTTATCTCCCACTTTGGTCTAAGGAAAGAACCAGACAACGGAGCACTTACATTTTCCGACAGGAAAAAAAACACACACAAATAATCCAGGCATTGCATTGTATTATATTATTGTTGAAAACATACACAAACGTTTATTCTACACCAATGTATCTGGATGACGTCTTCTACTCACATCATCCTCTGCAAATACAGACAAGCTAAAGAAGGCTCCCATGTAGGACAGTCTCTGGACCTCTCTTCCTGAGGCAGGGCTCAGAGACTTGGGACACCATAGGGGCAGAGAGGACATCTAGCCAGAGAGAGACCAGCATTGAGGAAAGGTAAGTCTTCAAATATTACTTCAAGAATACATAGTTATTCAAATATCTACAACCTAACAAACATAGCCAAATGGTTAAAGAAAGAATGCATCCTAAGATCCAGGTCAATAAGCTGTAAATGTTTTTTCTAATGTATCAAGTTTCCCACAATTATAGAGACAATTAATCAATTACTCAACAACAAGTATGTTACGTCTTAAAAATCAGTAAGTGACCAAAGAATAATACAAAAACTCTGGCACTCACCAAACTGCAGATGGGGTGCGTCTTTCCAAACTTGATTTCACATAGTTCAGCTAATGCCTGTAAGAAGAAAACAAATTAACACTTTATCGATGTTCAGGGACAGAGAACATATTATAATAGCAAAAGATTAAATCTCCGCGCGTACACGCACACGCAAGCTCTCCAATCTCACCATTAAAGGAAACTTGAAGTTATCGCTGTCAAAAGAGCATTCTTTAGAAGCAAGGGCCAGTCCATGAAGGATTGGAACAAAGATCTGAAACAAAGACAAACAAAGTACAGTTGGTGAACATCTTTTCAGGTGGTCCAACCCCTTCGACGTGTCGACTCGTCCGTGTCCCACCTGTGTGAAGACCTCGTCCTCCTGGTGAGTGATGCGCACTAGCTCCTGAATGAAGCCGTACGGAAGGTTCCGACATAGCATGTAGGGCACCAGCAGAGAAGGCTGTAGGGGACTTCTGTTTAGAGAAGACATTGATTGTTGTATTTAATGTATTTCTGTCAATCAAAGAATCCTAATCCAAGTCATCTCTTGGATGGGGTCGTTTGAGGTGAGTGGTGTCAGGAATACATTCAGAAATCATGATTAGAGAACAGGGAGGCATGTTCATCTGTGCCCCGCATGGTGCAAAAGGCAGAGAGCATGCTGAAAGATGAGTTGGTATTGCAGCCCTTTAAAATAAAATGTGTATAACTAGGATAGATCGGTGCATTGTTGAGGCGAGCAGTTTACCTGGGTTGGGTGAGACAACCTTGCAAGACCAGGGCAGAATGGGAAATACATTGAGAACGTATATTGCTGAGAAGTTGGCTGACACTGGGGTGGTTACACATCTGAAACAGATGTTAGAAATACATTTTTGTGATCTGAACTTTCTGTTATTTTTAGAGACACCAGTCTATGGTAAAGACTCTCGGTCCCTTGTAGATATCTTTGCAATAAAACTGTATATATTGTACACAAAAGCTCAACAAGAGTATCTCTGAAGAATTACAACATAATGTACTATCTGACTACATGTACTATACGGTCAGATATATGTTCCTATATAGGATAACAATTGAATAAAAAGAAGCTCAGAACTTTAACTGAAGACAGCTCAGAGTCACAGAATGTACTTCTGCTGTAGAAAGAAATCCAAGTGCTGCCTTGGAGAATCTGGTTTTTATTTGCTATTTTCTGCTTAAAAATTAAATGACACAACTGGAATCTGGAAAAGGCAGTTACCAAGTGAACGACAGGTTTGTGCAAAGCGTTGACAGCAAGCTAAATACCTTGGGAGCCCTCCTCTCTTCAATGCCAACACTATCAAAGCGCTCAATGAGGTAGTTCAGCATCTCTGTCTCTTTGCACACTTCAATGGTGAAGCGGTCGCCAGCCAAATGACAGGACATCCCTCCTCCAGATGCACCCAGACTATAAGAGACAATGAGAGAGGGAATTAAGGGACAGAAGGAACTAGACGTGCATAGGACTTAACGCAACAGGTAAAGCAAACGAGGGGCATCATTGAAAGCCTCAAACAAATGTTAAACACAAACCATCCTTCTGTTACCATGAAAGGAATGTTAAGCAGCAGACACAGCAATTTGATTAATTGAGGATTTCTGTTAGAATGAAATCGCAACGCATAAATTCAACTTCTCGAAAGCAATACCGAATTCCAAAAGGTTTTGCAGCAGGCGATCATGTCATTTAAGAAACATATTAAGACAAAGATTTAGGGCAACCCCAATAAGTTCATTCTGCTAGTGGACCTGAAATCAGAGAGCAAAGCCGGTTCACACTCTTTAACCGCATAGACACTAATAAAACAACAGGCAGACATTGCTGTGTTCCAGGGGCCGCATTTCCAGAAATCCATCTAAAGTCGTACAGGCCCCATTCATAGATCTATGTATTTGAAAGAAGGACTAATATTTCCCAACTAGAACATACCACTTCCGTCAGATGAAAATGCAATCGGATTTGCAAAATCTTATCAAGATATGATCTTGGCTCAACAGACAAATGGAACAGATCATATAATAATAATATAATCACAAACACCATGCAACTGTTACACCCTTCACGATTATCCCCGTCAAAGCTGTGATAGGCAGCAGAAGCAGTAACAGATTTGCTAGATATGGCTAGAGACTCCAGCTTATTAAGGCTCTATGTGTGCATATGCTGCAGTGATTGCCCACTGCTGTTAGTGGTTGGCTGGGCACGCTGAAACATGCAGTCCACTGCGGAACACGCACACCGTGCTGGTGCAGCGGTCTACCTGGACCCAAACTGAACCCCAGCAAAATCCTCCTCCTCCTCAGGCTCGTCATCGCTACTGTCCTGAGACATGTCAGAGAGGGCGACGAATAGCAGGGAGAGGGGACTGGCAGTGTCACAAGCACAGGGTAGAGGAACATGAAAACAAGAGAAAGAGGGCGTGAGGATGGGGACACAAACAAATCATTCTAAGCAAAAAGACGGGCGATATGAAACGGACGGTTTATAGAATGGATAGAAGATAAAGTAGAACTGAAGGAAGGAAGCAAAATGGACTGACTATTATTTCGTTGTTTCATTGGGTAGCTTGACAGCAATAATGTTTCGTTCCAAATGCAAAAACTAATTCTTGCATTACTTTCAATAAACTCTAGAACTGTGGGTAAAAAAAATGCTCATGCTCATAAAATAAACCATGCACATTAATGAACCACTGTCAAAAGAAGCAAAAAGGTTTATCTGTGAAGCATGTATTAAATAGCTGTGTGAAACAAAAGAAACCAGTTGTCAAAGCCACTTTACAAATGAATCCTAATTGTCAGGCAAAAGTAAAAATGAAAACTTGCACAAAAAACTCTTTACACACAAGCATCAATTGGAGAAGGCTCAACTCACAACTGTTATATCACATCGAAATCAAACCACGGCGCATTGTAGGAGATAACGTTGCATTGGACATTTGGTTACGGCTTTAGTACGCTTGCTGGCGGGTACGTTACGGATTGGCACGTTGCTATTTGGGATGTACCTAGACGGTGGGATCCGGGCAGCTAGGGCAGTTTGCCGGGCGGCCGCTCTGGGAGAGTGGGGCACAAGAGGCAAGGGCATGGAGGTATGTTGCTGGCGAGGTCTGGGGGAGCTCAGGGAGCTGGACTGGGGGCTGGGTGGGAGCGGGGCTGGGGTGTTGGGAGGTACAGGGACACCTGTCGGGCTGGGAGACCAGGCAGGGAGAGCAGGGCCTCTAGGGCCTGGACTAGGAGGGGTAGGAGACAGCCAGGGAGAGGTTACAGAGTAGGGGCGGTAACGCTGGGAGACCAGCATAGGGGCAGAGGGGGGGTTGAGAGAAAGCCTGGGCTGGGGGTTGGAGCTGGCTGTGGGGCTGGTGGCAACCAAGAGGTGTGGGGAGGTGGGAGTAGAAGGGGTGGAGAGAGGGGCGGTCATCCTGGCTGCATTTACAGCCATTGGGTGTGGGCTACACCCGTACAAACTGTGGACAACAATAAGGTTCAGATAGAAAGAAGGTAATTGTTCAAGGAAGCACTCTTGAAACGACCTATGATCAAGTATAGAATATAAATCCGAATAAATAAAAAGGTCACTCAGAATGAAAAAGCATTTTGATTATGTTCAAATTGACAGTAATCCCCAAACAGGTCCGATAGATAGGGTACTTGCCTAGACAGCGAGCTGGCTCCAAACGAGCCTGAACATGGGGCCAGGGGACTGCTACCCTGGCTGGAGGGCTGCACCAGTGTCAGGCGGTGGTCAGGCGATTTGGCAGCAGCAATTGGCTGAGAAGTTGCGCTGAGGCTGGCAAAAGGGTTGTGGACGCACGACTTGGTTGACATCATTAGAACCTCCATCATAATCTGGCCAATTAGGTCTTTGAAATCCGAGTAGACTACACAACAAAGAAAATACAAATGCCATCATTTAACTGCACCCACACTTGAGGCAGAGAGAGGGAAACTCCAAAATACCGGACACACCTACAGGTTCATCATCGATCCTAATCTTACCATCTTTGGGATTGTGGAGGAACTCGGCAGCGAGCGAGGGGAGATAGATGACATCGCGATCCTGCTCCTTCCAGGAGACACGGAGGATCTTACAGATGAGCTGCAGAGCCTGCTCTTCAGAGACATCTGAGTTGGCAGAAGTTTCCTGGGCGACAGACGTAGACATAGAAATGTTTATATACAAAGCAGTTACAAAGCCAACAAAAAAAGCATCAAGTATAACAGAGTATTACAGTATTTTGGCACTTTTGACAATATTTTTGTATTGAATATTAGAAATTTCAGAATGACTACTTATGAGTTATGTTTGTTGACTCTTAATGCAGGGTTAAATGTGGAAACCAGGAACTGGAAAGTCCCAGAATAGATTTACCAAAACAAACAACCACTAACACATCTCTGCAAATCAATTCATCCAAGACAATGCACTCAAAGGGCTTAAGTGTACCATCAACTACTGCAGTTTCAGTTGCCCACTGCCTACCTTTTCAGCCAAGTTTCTCTTATCCCTGCGGTCGCTGTCCTCAACCTCCATGTTTTCTATCCCTGAGTCTACATCCACCTGGGACATGCTGAGACAGAGTAAGAGGAAAACAATGTTATTGTAATAACAATCTTTTCACTCTATTGAACTTATGCAAACGTAAGACATATATGACCACTTTTAAACTAATTCAAACCAGATTGTACAATCGCATATAATAACAAATAGAAAGACTATCAAATTATATTTGATATAGAATACTCAACAATGTAAGTGGCAAGTAAGTGGTAATTATGAATGGCTACAAAAAGATATTGAGACATTTATTGGAAGGCTATCAAAAAGCCAGAGAGCCACGTGGGCACCGGCTTGGTTGTGTTTGATCTTAAGTGGAGACCTGTGATATACTGACCACAAGACATAAGACATAAAAGTCAAGGCTCAACAGGTGAGACCGTCAAGTGGCCTCCCAGCCCCTTCTCCCTCTGGGTCCTCACCTCTTCTCACAGGTGGCTGTGTCAATATCCATACTCTGTGACCGGGACAGGCTCTGGGACTGGGTCTCAAGGCTGTTGGAAGGGGAGCTGGACAGGGAGCTCACACCCTCACTACTCTGACTGCGGTAGGCCACGCCTGAGATGACCACGACACAGAGAAAAATGTCATACACAAACAGGTTAATGAGACAGAACTCTGGAAACTGGTAGAGCAGGAGGAAATATTGGCCATCTTAGAATAGAATGACATTGTATCTACCGCAGAGCGGTATATAAAGAGCAAGCACTGCCATTAGGCAAGCTTGATTCATTTTACTGCAAGAGTGTTAAAATAACTTAATATGTGAGATTCATGTGTGTCATACATGGGTTGATTAGCAGCAGACTTTAATTTGAGGCTGGACACATTGAAAACTCTATAAGACTTTGAAACGTTTATATATAATAATAATAAGACAACTTGTTGACATGGAGAGTAGTTCGGCAGTCTTAGAGAGCCGCAAGGTTACTCTAACAGTAGTGTCTTCTTGGTAATTAAAGTCATTACGGAGTAGCCTCAATGACTGTGGCAAAGCATCCCAAATCATTAAGTCAACACTGTTCACTAAAAATTAAGTGCTAAGAGCATGCCATGGGTGGACGAAATACCAGTATGAATTGAACTGAGATTGTGCAGCAACTTTGATTTGCAAAATCATGTATAATGTGAGTAAGTGTATGAAATTATATGATGCTTTGTTCAATACAGTTGCAGTCAAACATGATGGATTTTAAATTTGAGTAGGCAAGTCAAATCCGTTTTAAAACTTTTTTTTAAAAAAGTGATTACGGTGAAATTCTCAGATGCTTATTAAAAAAAAAACTAATAGAATTGTCAGATTATTTGAAACGGTCCGTTTTCGTGTTCAAGACAAATGTTTTAATTTCACTGAATCGCCTTCTTTTTTAGTTTACTGTCAAAAGACCCATTTTGACATTAGTTAACTATTTTGTCATAACCAATTTGACTGATTGCTTGTTCAAGTTAAGGAAATGTCCAGACAGAGGTTTTTCTTTCAAATTCACAAAGGGTTGATTGTCAAATGTGATAGGAATAGGTAAGTAATTTAACTTGAACACTGACAGTGATGCACCTTTGAATGCCTGTCTTCCCATCTAAATTAGATTTTTCTAGATCATCACCAACCACCCATACAGCAGCTTTTAAAAAAGTCAAGACAATGGTATTAACAGTAGAAATATGGAAATGTGAAACAATTGTCAATAGTTAAAGTACGTGGTAAACCAGCAAAAAAATCACAGCATAAGTGATAAGTACTACTCTAGAATGACTTAAGTCACTTTTGAAAACGTTACACAATGCAATTTTCTTTACCGCACGGTACCAGAGCTGCAGTTTTGTGTACTTAATGCTGACTTAGGCCTGCCTACTACATTATGCTAATTAGGTTTATCATGGCGAATGAAGAGTTATGCTGTTTGCTCATTTCTATCAGCGGAATTCGTTTCAGTTAAGTAGGCTCAGGTCATCAAAACAGGCTCATTAGATGGCTCATTCAGCTATTTGTTCAGTTGTTTGTGTTTGTAATTGTTTTGAAATCTATTAACCTAGCTATCACATAAATTACTTCTGATTGGTTCTCATGCACATCAACATATTTATAAATAAGATTCTATCAAGCTAGCTATCAAAGTAATGAAGTGTCAATTGTAAGCAGACTTATTTGTGTGTCTCGTAAGTCAGAGAAAAGGCTAATTAAGACAACAAAGGGAAACTAAAGAACAACTCTTTAACAAAAAGTACTGAAGTTGCTGTACCTCCCTTCTCTGTCTGTCTCATCTAATCTCATCTCATCTCATCTCATCTCATCTGTTAGCATTGATTCCAGCTTTCTACTAATTGGTTGAGGATGAGAGAACAGGATTTGTAGGGAAGGCCACGCAAGATTTGTTCAACTGTAAACTCCAACTCATAGTAAGTTCGGCTACACGTCGCCATCTAATTGTGATGCTAAATCATCATCATTTTCATGTCCTCGAAGAGTGGAATGCGGAGCTGCTGGCATGATCATAACTGGCAATTTAGTTAAAAAGCTAGCTGGCCTAAAGGGAAGTCACTCAATAGCATACCCTTTCTGTCGCTTCAATGGAAACGCCCATATAGATTAACACACAACAATTGGTGGACCGTAACAAAACGTCAAACATGCGCCTTGCTTGTTGTAGTCTAACAAAATAACCGTTGGAGGAGTGTGATCATCTATGTGACAAAATAGGCACATTGCTAAAACATGCCAAATGGCTCATCAAAAAGACCACATTCAAATTGTGTAGGTTGATACAGCGAATGTTCTAGTACAGACTCTCCACGGAATCATGAATCAATCAAGACTAAGTTTACATGCCTATAATGTCTGAATTATCCATGGTTGTATATAATTTCAATTTAAGTTGTATTTATTGTACATTGTTTAATTTATGTATCTTTTTTTAAATTGTTTTACTTGAAGTCCCACATATTACTGTGTTTTTTTCCTCTTTTGTGTGAAAACTTCAATGGTGTGCACATTACACTTAACAAAAAGTGCATGGCAAATAAAGGCATCACTGCTATTCGTTATCAAAATCAGTGCAGAGTAGTCCATTCTTCTAAGAAAAAGCGTTTCTATAAAAGTGAACAATGTGGTGTGACTTTGAAGCTTGTTCCGGTGTGGGTCCTGTGAATCGAGAGAGCAAACGGTCTAGGACAGCCTCCTGCATGACAATGAGAGTGTCACAGGTCCGGACATCCTGCTCCATTAACCTCTTCAGATTGCCGTCCTCTCAAGTCTACATAGCAGAGGTCAGTTGGTCTACAAATACAGTGGATATGGCCACAGTATCTTGCTCCATCTTTGCCCTGCTCCTTCTTTGCGGTGGAACCATATAGGCTATAAATAACAAAAAACTTAATGTTTTACGAGTAACTTCTGACTAGTTACCATAAGCTAGCATGATTATACAAAATAATAGTTTTCTAGTAACAAGACAAAACAGCTTTAACTTGAGTCTTCATCATCAGATTAGACTTCCCTATTGCTGTCCTACTATTCACTTGACAATGGCAACAATAAGTTGTTCGAGTTCTTCTCCCAAAGATCAAAGAAAGTCGAACAGGGTTGGCTAGTGCAAAATGACCTAATATGTTGCGATAAACCGGCGATAAAATTGAAAATCTCGACAACCTAAGCCACTTTTGTTTTTGCTGTGATCGTGAACTTTGAGGCCTCTTCAAAGCATTACGTTTTGTATAACTTGCTTTGGAAAGCGATATATGCCTTGCTCAGCCAGCATGTGATATTGCCATACATCATGGGATCTTTTACCTTTCTTATAGTTTGCTTCTCAATTTCTTTCTCCCCTTTTAGCTTAAAAACTTTGGAATCAGTCCCATGTTCCATGTTTGACAACACAGGTTTGATGAGTTGACCTCATACTGCTACTGTTGTATTGTACATTTATCTGTGTGCATGCGTTTTTGGTGTAAAACTGATGTGCTGATCTAAACCACAGAGGTTTCTTGATCATAATCTGGATCGAGTATTGCATCCATAACACAGCAGTGCCAGGTCTAACCTAGGAATAATCTGTGTTGACCCTTTTACACCAACAGTCAATCTCACTGTATCCAGAGTGTGAAAAGGGATATTAGAAAGGGGGAGGGTTGGTAACAGAATCATGACACATGCAAGGACATGAAAGGTTCCATTGTAAAGCTACCAGCCACAATGGTGGACTGTTGAGCTGGTTGGTGATTCTAGATTGGTGACAACAAGACAAGCTGTCACATATTGTATTCAACTATTTGCATAATAAGGCAGCTTCGAGAGTGGAGAATGTAAGTTGGTAAATAGCCATTTCAATATTTCTCACTGTACACCAGGTTAACTCAACCCTGTACCATTTAAAACAAATTGTTTTGATTGACGGGAGCCTGCAAACACATTGTTATCAGAAAGCAGAGGCCTAAAGTCCTCTGAGTCTATTTTTTGCACAGCATCATTGCATTTCACTTCATTATAATATCTAGGTCTAAGTCAAAATATGGGTAATACAAAGCATTATTAATCTCAATTTGACTAGCTTGAATGGGCAACAATTCTCCTCACTTATCAATCATGTCCTGATCTAAATTCCCAAAAAGTAGTGAACTTGCACGGATTCTAAAAGGCCATATTACCTTACTACAAGTAAATATAATCTGAAAAATTTGAAAATATGATAGCTCAGCCTAATAATAAGAATGACAAATATCTAAATACCTGAAGCTCCCATTGGAGAAGTAGCAGGAGTGCCAACGTGTACATTAAGCCCCTGTGAATGAGGCGCGACTGGTGGAAGGGGTTGGGGTGTTGTTCCTGGGTGCCCTGGGAGGGGCCCAGGTGGGGTCTCCCTTTGTGGTGAGGTCAGGGGGGTGCTGAGGGGGGTGCTGGGTTGAGAAGTCTGCCCTCCTGCCAGTCTTGCAAGTCTTCTTCTACGAATCTGTTTCAAATAAATACAAAAAAAATACAAGAAGTATTTTTGGAATAATAGATGCTATGCTTAATGTGACAAGTACATATCTTTAGGTCATACTAACTAGTCACATGTTTTTTCCTGAAACCAAATGCTATTTTAATCAAATATCTTATATAATTACATTCTATACAACTCTGATGATAAATGATAGCATTGCATATGCCCCAATAATGTAAATGTATTACAAACTAAGACTTTAGCAATACTACTTTAGCGGTTAGGATAACAAAAGAAAGTATAAACTTTTTTGTCACTTCTTCATGGAGACCATTTTTCTATTATCACAAACTATAAATTGATCTACACATTAAGTCAATGTAAATCATAGCTAGTCCTTTGGTTACCAACTCAAAACCGTTAATTAATTAATACAACTGAGTGATATAACTGGGGAATAAGATATTACTGCGTAGATTTTGGCTTTAGTTTGGAGGACATCATGATCAAGGCAACTTTGCCAGCAACGTTAAAGAACTAACTGTAGACAAAAGTAGGTTGCAGTGACTCCAAATAGCCCGTGCGCTGATGCTAAAATCTTTCTGACCAATTTATGAACTGCAATGTCCCTTCTGTTATCAGCTGAGTGACAACAGCCACAACATGGTTAGCAAGCTAGTATGACTCGAGTGGTCTGAAGTATTAAAGGTGCTTATTTCTCAATGGTGGCCTACTTCATATATGCTGAGTCGTCCAGCTGCATTTAGCAAGCTAGCTACATTTAGCCAATTGTGACTGGCTGTACGTTAATTACCCAGATTAAAATGACTAGTTAACGTGAATCACTGTCAAATGTATTTTATGACATGGTGGTAGAATTATGTTCATGACTGACTGCCCCCAGCTAACCTCAAATAGAAAAATGGGAAAAGCAGCCAGCAAAAAAAAAACTGCCAGCACCTGACGTTAACTAGCTAGCTTGCAAGCTAACATCAACTTGCTAGCTAATAAGTTAGCTGGTTATTTCACGCTGTCTTAGAGAAGTACCTATATTTTAACCTTAATGCTTGCTTATTCGTAAACTTCAACTAACGTTTAAAATGTGTATTAAGAACACTTGCCGGCGCAACATTTTAGAATTGACAGCTTACCTCGTCGGCACTCAACTCTTCCATCGTATTTTATTTTCACTTCAACAACTGAAACGTCAACTTGGCTACTAGTACTAGGGGAAAAGCCAGCTAGCCAGCTAGCTAGCAATCACCAAGTGTACATAGCGAACGCAAACAAAGAGATGACAGTCTTGATTGTCCTTAATAAAATGTAAATATCGAAGCAACGAGGATGTTTTGCGATTTGTCTGTGCAATACTGGTTGATAAAATAAAATACTAAGAATGAAATAAACACAAAAAGTAACGTTGACTAGCTGTTATTATACCGGATCTATAATTATACGTCAAAATACGAGAACGGCCATTTTGGATTGTCCATCACGTGATCTGATAGACAAGTGGAGGCAGTCACTGTGAGGGGACTTTCGTGCACTAAATGTGAAATAATTTTGCAGAGTATTTTGTAAATGAATAGCCCCAAACACTGCAAGACTTTGCATTGGAGGGCAAGGATGGGAGTTAGAGACCAGATTGTAGGACAGATAGTGCATTTGTTTGTTTGTGAAATTGGGTGACAAAAGAACTCCACAAGCAGATTTCAGTAATAGACAGATTAATATGATAGGCTATTATTCTACTGGATACTTATGCTGATGAGATATAAAGCTGTGGTTAAAATACATAATTAGGTTTTTTCTTTAAATAGCATCTCAACATGCAGCGTGGCAACCATTCCAACATAGGCCCACTTTATTCTACCTGATGAGGTATGCCCTATTAATAAGGTGATCACCTGACCAAAATCTTACTTAACAAAGTATAAAACCATTTTGTTGTAGACATCAATATCCTTTTGTAATGTGATTGGCAAAAGCAGTGTTAGTAATGCTTAATTTAAAAATACACAGGATACAATGTTTTAATATCCATTATGCCACACTCCAAAATAAGCACTTCAAACCCAAATATTGTATAAAGGCTATCGACTCTCAACTCAAGTCCAATGTCATTGGGGGTTACAAATAGACACCCACCATCCAGGACGCTTTGTTAATTTGAGCCCATTTCACCTCCAGGAAGCGTAACAGTGAGAAATGAACCATCAGAACCTGAACCACCACCAAATATATGGGCTCGTAGCACAGCCAGATTTCTTTTCTTTTTTTTAAATGATGAAATCAGGTTGGTAGATAGAGCTGTCAGTTATAGACCTCATAATTAAAATTATTACATAGTTATAGTCAGTTGACCATCTTTTCTCAAATTAAGGAATATGATAATCAAAACAATTGTTTATATTTTCAATGAAAGGATGTCATTTTCTTTCAACTTTAAAGAACACTTGTCAAGTAAAGAGAGACAAGTTGCAATAGAAAATAGCACTTTATAAACCCTTGACAGGCCACAGAATACACTGCCTTTACGCTATGCAAAACACACACTCAAAATTCACTCACTATTTTCCTTTACTGCATGAGGAACTTGAAAAATACAACCTCATTTACATTCTTGAACACAACTGACCGAGGCACTCTTTTTGTAGGTAGTCAGCAATAATTGTTTGCGCTTTTGATTTGAACTGATCAAAAACATAAAACATTTGACAGCAGGTTAAACCTACATAATTTTCACAGTATCTTTAGCAATATTCCAAATTATGCATTTTCTGATCATTTTATCAGATTATTTAGAATTGAATATTTGTCTATAGAACCACAGTGACATATAAACATTCAAACTTGTCTATTCCCAGTAATTTATGACTATGTTACCTGTTGCGAATTGTAATTATAACAAAATAGATACAACCATGTTTCCATCCATACAGTAGAAGCTCATCAACTAAAACTAGTTAAAACCACTGCAACCAAACAGTTACCTTTGATTAAATAAGCTTATTTTGAAAGTGATTTGACAGATGCCGAAACATTAAGCCTCCTTCTGAATGGGAACTAACAGTGCAAATTGGGAGTAATTTTTGTTCCTTTTATTGGAGGTTAAAATCTGTTAAATAAGTAAAGCATATCTTGATGAGAAACAAGCAGGGTTAAATCCAATACACCCTCCAGTTGTAAGGGATTATCAGACACCGATCGTGAATACACTCCCTCAGCTTGACGAGGCTCTTGAGTATCTCTGCAAAGGGGCCAGGATAAAATCAGCATTTTTCTGCTCACTCTCAGCACTGTAAAGGTTGTGGCTCTGGATGTAGCGAACTACAGTGTCTGGCAGCAAGTATCTGATGCTCTGACCACGCCGCAGTGCTCGTCGCACAAGTGTTGCAGAAATATCATTGGCCACCCATTCACGGATCACATGGATATTCTTGCGGTGCTGCCAGAGCATATCTGACTGGTGAATGAACTTGTGGGCATCATTGCCAGTGCGAGTAATACACACTACACCGTAACGGCTAACTATCTCTGCTATGTCTTCCTGCTTCCATAGATTAGGAACGCCAAAAGACTCCAGGACATCAGCCCCACACAGCAGCTTTAGTTGATGGGAATCTAAAGCGGAGCCATATATAATTAGTAATTATACAAAATAGAGTTTGTGCATGTCAGATTTAAAGATTTTACTGACAAATAAATCTGAATTAATGAATTATCAGAACAAGAGAGGTACAACTAGAGTTATACAAATAAGAATTAAAAAAATTAAAATCACTGTTCACAGCCCTTTACGACTCTGTACACATGTGGTTCCCAACAATAAACAAACACAATATTAATCTCAAAGCACATGTAAAGAAAAAATGCAATCTTCACAGAGCAGCCTTTGCCAGCAAAGAAAAAAAAATCAATAGCTGACAATGTTGTTATAGTTAACATCTGCATGGTCTCTTGTACTCTTGGTAGAAATAGTGGGGGGGGGGGGGGGGGGGGGGGGGGGGGGGGGGGGGGGGGGGGGGGGGGGGGGGGGGGGGGG
>JAVQJS010154661.1:0-11923 GCA_036024795.1 Galaxias rostratus
AGGGTCAGGGGGGATAGTGTCAGGGGGTTATGGTCAGGGTCAGGGTTAGGGGTACTCACAGTGCTACTTGAGACAGCTGCTCCTTGGTCAGGGTCAAGGGGTCAAAGTCAATGTTAGGCTCAGTAGTACTCACAGTGCCACCTGAGAGAGCTGCTCCTTGGTGAGGTTCAGGGGGTTACGGTCAGGGTCGGGGGGTTATGGTCGGGGTCAGGGTCAGGCTCAGTAGTACTCACAGAGCCACCTGAGAAAGCTGCTCCTTGGTGAGGTTCAGGGGGTTACGGTCAGGGTCGGGGGGATAGGGTCAGGGGTCAGGGTTAGGGTACTCACAGTGCTACTTGAGAGAGCTGCTCCTTGGTGAGGTTCAGGGGGTGGTTGAAGACACTGATGCCGTACTTGGACGGGTCCTTGCCCTCGGGCAGGTTGGCGCGCAGGATGGCGTTGTTCATCACGTTGAGGAAGGCCCCCATGCTGTGCCAGCCTTTGTTGTTAAACCAGATCTGGATCGGTCAAATAAAGAGGGAAATCCCCATCAAGACTCAAGGAATCACGGAACGTTGGGAAAAGAATGTGACGTCAAAACGGATTCCGTCCGCAATTTAGAAGCCGAACGACTCAAGACTGGTTTTATAATTATTTCTTATGGTGGACATCACCGAGTTGCCGGGCGACATATAACCAATACGGATGTAAATGTGTTGTGCTCACCTTGACGTTGTTCTTTGTGTCCAGGTTGTTGATGAAACTAGACAGGCTGTTGAGAAATCTGTCTGCAGCCGTGCCCTGGAAAATACATCAACTCATCATTTTCAAAGTGTTTTATTTGTCAAATGCACAGTATAATACAGGATCATTCTGAGCAAAGAAATTCTTATGACAAGGCAGGCAACAACTACGTAGAACAGAGACAAAATATCCACACCAGAATATAGATAATACAAAAGTAACAAAGATATACATCACATGTACAGATGGGGGATATGGAGAGTGGGAATTGGAGTGCAAAATATTCCAAATATCATTTGCTTGTGTTAAAAGATGCAACTAAAGATGAATCAACTTGAGTGTAAAACCGTAAACCAAAGTATCACTTCAGGCAGCAGACAAAAGTTGGCAGGCCCTGTGCCACGTCAGATCTGCCAAGATGTGTGCCATCACCGACTCTCATTTGACTCTGGCCACCGCCTGCCCACCTCTCCCGTGAGGTGGGAGCTTAGCCCTCGCCTTGCAGCCTCTCATTCATCATCCCTCTCCCTGGCCCCTCTCTAAACCAGGGATTCATTTCAACACTGTGGGCTGGGGGGTCTATCTATATTATGGACGGGTCGTGTTCGTCACTGTCGGTGGAAATGGGTCAGTTATCTTGTATCTGCGGACATTTTGTGTCCGCTCTGGCTGGGAAGCTTAATGGTGAGAAGAAGTGCAACGGTGCCCGTGCTGAGGGGAAGACGCGGGGCTCGTTTGACGGAGCTGGCAGTAATAGTACACCCCAGCCGTGGCAAAGCACAGGATGTGAGTGTGGAATGTCGTCAGGTTCCTCTCAGCCGGGCTGGGCAACTTGTAACTGTGCAAATGTGTCACTCACCTTTCCATTCATCTCCACAGCTGCACATTAGGGGAGGACATTTTATATGGGCTTGAGGTTGCACATGTACCATGTAGCGATACAATATACAAATTCCCTTTCATTTAAAAAATGTCTGATACAATGTTTTGGTTTGGTGGGAGTTATAGCTCGGTCTGTTTTTTTTGTTGCTTTTTTTTAAATCCACATGGAAACGACTTCCTGTTTATCATTCTTTGTCAGTGATGTCATCCATTCTTGCGCAAGCTTCCCTCTTTGTGTCTTTTATAACCGACTGCCTCTTTGGAGTGCATAATTCAGCTAACAATACTGTCTCTGTCTGCTCCTCTCTTAGGTATGGCAAGATTGTATCAACAAAGGCAATCCTGGACAAGTCGACGAATAAATGTAAAGGTGTGTATGGCCGTTCCTTTGGTTTAGCACAGTCTGCAGTGACAAACCCTGTATCAGAGCCAATCCTTATTCTTCTGTTTCCGAAATACGTTGATGCAAATTAAGACTTCACAGTCAAGCCTACCCAAAAGACATATCCCAACACGTTGTCATAGGCAACGAGAGTGACCAAACAACGGCAATCAAAAACTTTGCTTGAGTGTAAACCTCAATTTTATGAGATGACACCCAGTGGCTTTGGTTGGGCGGGACAGAGTGGGGAAATGGAGGGAGTCATAGGCTGAATTGGCTTTTATTAGTATTACAAGAAATGCGTGCCTTTTAGGGGCCCCATGTCTGGCGATGCCCTTTTGTCTAATCTTTATTCTACGAATGGAGAGACAATAGGTCCTGCCTATAACATAGAATGTAGAATTTGATAAGCGTGTGATTCATCCAGTAAGTTTAGCCGCACAGGAAAGTCAAGCTGTTCTGCCTTGGTTAAGTCATCGAGCAGCTATGCGGTTGTCTCAGAAGGGCTTGGCAAATCAGGAACCAGACAGACGGAGAGCCTAGTAAAAGGTTACCACCATTCGTTTGTTATTGTAAGTCCTTAGCTCAAGGCTGTTGAGGGTTGCCACTGCTGTGGGTGTGCCTGGTGGGAAGTTACAAGTCTCTGGCCCCTTCGCTCTGTGTTAAACGTTTGGCTCAGGTCCAAGACCCCAACACCCTGTGCTTTGGGACTGAAGGCAACTCTTCTGGCTCTCTACCCAGAGCAATGGCATTGATAGGATTAGACAAATGTATTGTCAATGTCCTGAAGATTGTGCCCACTTATTGTGATTCCTCAGAAGATACATGATATTCATACATTTAACGCTATAAACTGACTATGTTAGAAACACATGGTTTAGTTAGCTTCATAATAGTTTGGTTCTAGATTTTAAAAGAAAAGCATAGAATGAAAGTAGTTTAGGTGTATTATTTAAGGTGACGTGTTACATTATAAATATGTCCACATTAAATAACAAAAAATCCCAATCTCAATAAAGCCACAGCCATCGCACCATTAAAAAAAGCAACCATCCACTTTGCTGTTCACAGATTTTTTGTTGTTGTTTTGTTTTGTGAGAAACGAACATGAAGTCTTCCCAAGTATAGAACACTAACATGCAACACACAATATTTACAAGATACAAAACAAAGTGAACAGAGAACAAAGGGCAGCAGCTGCATGGCACCGCGACTAGCATTTGGTAGATTCATTACGGACAACATTAATAGTACATTCAATATTATTGAGAGCTGAGGTCATCCAAATGGGCAGCGACTGTAGCTACACCCTGCCTGCAACTCCCCTAGAACAAAGAGATAACCTGAGCCCGGACGTCACAGCTGCCCTCTGCAACTCCAGCACTTTGGTGCCCTCACCATTTTTCACAGGAATAAAACCAGGCGATTCCAAAAGGAAACACACAGGCATACAGGCACACTTCTCAAATGTGCACTCACCCATTACCTCACTACAGTGGGCCACAGAGGGGAGAGGCTTCCTGTTCACAGCATGGATGACGCTGACTTATTCATAGAGTAAAAGCCGTCCTAACTTTTAGCCTCTCGAATCTCTTCCAGGTTACGGGTTTGTGGACTTTGACAGCCCAAGTGCCGCCCAGAAAGCTGTCAGTGCCCTGAAGACCAGTGGGGTCCAAGCCCAGATGGCTAAGGTGAGCATGCAGTCAAATTCAGTCAAGTTGACATAGCGTCTACTATAGCTACAGCGCTGCCAGCTCAGTGGTTCTTCTGTATCACAGGTTACTCTTATAAGTCCGACACCCAGACGCCCTGCGATGTGTGTGTGCCTCCCACACGCTCCCAGTGACACGAAGGTCACTTTGTTGAAACGTGAATCTTTTGGCGGTGTATGCGTATGTATGTGTCGGGGTCTTTGAAAAGGATCCAAAAGGCGTACTCTCGAACGAGAGCTCCCCAGATCGCTCTGCGGGCCCGTTTTGGAGGGGCTCCAGGAGCCAATGGCGCCGACAGGCTGACTGTGGGGCGGAGAGGCTGGTGGGTACGCGCCACTGACAACAGGGTGACATGCTGGAGAAGGAATCCACCCTGGGGATATGTGCCTAAGCCTCTGTAGCAGCAGAGAAGCGTCACTCTGTCCCCTGCGAAGGCAGCTTTTATCTCATCCAGGGGCACCCGTCAAAGGAATCATTCACACCAGACCAGCAAGCGGAGATTTATGAGCTGCTGATAAATATGGGGATGAAACAGTTCAGCTCGCTGTTTAGGCAACCAAACCCTTTGACAGTTTCTTGATATATAAGGACCTGTACCTTTGCTTAATTTAGAGTTTAAGGAAATAGAATATAGAATAGAACAGAGGACAATAGAATAAAATGAAGTTTAAATAATTCAAAGTCAAATTTCGGTGCATAGAAACCCCACCATACATTCAACAAAAATTTGATAATCTCTTGGCCTTCTGTCTATAATCAGAAGATAATAAATTTGTGTAACTTGCATTGTGCAAGGCAGGTAAAACAATACTGTTTTTTGCAACAATATCAATTTAGGCTATTTGTTTTATTATAGCCACTGTTGTTTGGGTTTAGCAAATAAGTTATCTGTGGAACTGGTTGACAATTATTATTATTATTATTTTTATTAGTACAATTATAATTATTAGTCATTATTTCAAAGGCTGGTGGATGAAGCGTCCAGCAGATAAGAGTTTCCTAGCTCTTCTCCCAATGCTATTCAAGTAAACGAACACATCAGATTATACTATTAGCTCTAGTTGCTAGTCTCTAATTCTGCTGATTCGTTTTTAATACCTAACTCAATTAGCCTGATGTTTGCAATGATGATGTGGCAGTGTTTTACGAAGGTTCATTAAGTAATTATTAAACATGTGAGTTCTTAATTTACTTACACTTGCCTGTCTCAAAATTTGGAGAGATGTGTCGGAGAGACCATTTCATGTGGTGTTCCCTGTCTCTGAGCCGGCAACGCTTTGGACTTGACTTCAATCCGCCACCCCTCTCCCTCACATCACTGGATCCAAACAGCTCACGCTTTGGTCTAATGATATCACGACAGACTGCTCGGCTGATGCGTCCATTCATAGTACAAACGGATGCCTTTCTGCCAAATGTTTCTGTCTTGTATGCACAGGAGGGGAATTGTTTTGCCCCCTCTAATTTCTCCCGAATGAAGATGGAGCTAGTTGCGTCGCTGTGGATGTAATATTCCGGCTGACTTGGCGGTAAAATTAATGCATTTACCCTAAATGTCAAACTCGCTTTTATCCCCCTAAATAAATCAGGACTGTGTGTCTTATGCAACAAGAATGCCACTAAGAAGGGGCTATTTTTATCCATGAGAGGAGTCACTTTTACTCTAGCTACACAAGAGAGTACTGTACTTTTTATTATAAATAGTGGCCCTGAGAAAAAATAATTTTAGTTGCCATATATCAGGCAAAATTATTTTGCCCTCCTAAGTGAAGAGTAAAAACAAAAAAAAGTCTTGCAGCAGCCTTTCTGACTTTGAATGTAATTGGAGTTACTGTGTGTGTGTGTGTGTGTGTGTGTGTGTGTACCTCACCCATCCGAGCTCTTAGTAGAGCAAGACCAATGCTCGATTTTGCGATAGCTTCCTTCTTCCCCAACTTCCGCAATCTCCCCCCCAGCCCCCCCACCCCCATCCTCCTATCCTCTCACCTCAGCATCAATCCCTCTGATTGAACACCTTGACTCAAAGGGGGGGGGGGGGGGGGCGCGGGGGCTGTCTTCTTGTCCCGTAACAGTGAGATGTGGATTTTGCTGTCAGCTTATTACTTTGGTAATCCAATCCATCCCTGTAGCGGGGTCTGAATGCGGCAGGACGCTGATGAATATTAATGGCGAGCTGCTCCTCCCCAGGGACCTATTGCCGTGTTTCTGCTGATGCTATTGAAATACAGGAAGTCAGCTGATGTGGGCCTCCACCGGGCCGTGGGCTGCATGCAAATCTCAGCTCATCAATATTCATGGTTGACCCTTTATTATGGGATATCCCCTTGGCACACAGTGACAGACGAAAAGGGAAGTGTAAGAAGGAACGGGAGGAAACCGTGGCGAGATTTAACATCATGGTGGTATCTCGTTCGTTCTCTTCGGGTCACAGCGGAAGACAGCAACAGTGCCCTATCTCAACCCCCTCCGCTCTCGTGAATGACACCAAATGTGAATGCAATACTTTTAAAGACATGTGGGTACGTTTGCAGCCGTGTTCCGAGCACGGCTGTCATCACCCCTCGGTAACGCGTCACTCTCTTTTATCACCAGCAACAAGAACAAGACCCGACCAACCTGTACATCTCCAACCTGCCCATGACCATGGACGAGCAGGAGCTGGAGAGCATGCTGAAGCCTTTTGGCCAGGTCATCTCCACCCGTGTCCTCAGGGACTCCAACGGAGCCAGCCGAGGAGTAGGCTTCGCCAGGTCAGCTAGACTCGTGACTTTAGAACGGCCACAAATACCTTCACCGATCAGTCATACAAATAGTGCACCTGTCGGTCATCGAAGGTTTTAGATTCATAATCACAATGTTTGACTGCAGTGTTAAACGCAAAGTGTTTCTCTTTATTATTAAATGTCTCCTTTAAATGTAGACGTATACATCGTATGCCCCGTTTCTGTATCGTCAATGGCTGAGGGGAATGTGGAGTTAATGTTATGGAGTATCTCTTGAAGACAAATTACTGGAGTGGTTTAATTATAGTGTCAACACAGGTCTCCTCCTTGCATAACTACACACTTGACTGAAGAACCTGAAAGGGAAGCCAGGCCATTTATTCACAAAGTAACACTATCTTTGAATCATTGGAATGTGGTTGTGTGTGTGTGTGTGTGTGTGTGTGTGTGTGTGTGTGTGTGTGTGTGTGTGTGTGTGTGTGTGTGAGAGTGTGTGTGTCTTTTCTTCATCCCTTCTTCCATTCAGTCACCCTCGCTACGGGTAATCGTTAAGGTGTTCAGTGGGGCTGGTAGGAGCATACATACTGTACATACACTTTACACACACACAAACAGTATCCATACTATTTCTGTCTCCGTGTCTTCAGAGCTTCTGGACCTCCAGCAAACTCCTCACCCCAAACTGTTTCGTTCATCCACAGTAAGAAGCGACTACCACAAACCAGCCCAATGTCTCCCAATCTGTCCCCCTGTGATTGTGCACTCTGGTTTAAGGGTGGCTGAGTTCTTGATGGAGGTACCGCTGTGCTCGAGGCTGGCGAGGTTCTTTGTGGAGGTACTGATGAGAGGATGATGAAAATCCTTGAGGAAGTAGTTTGTATCCTGCCAGTTTCCCCTTCACAAAGACACAAGTTTGCGCACACACACGGGCACACACACACACATACACACATGCTCCCACATTGTGTATAGTGGCTGCAAACAATGCATGCCAGGAGATGCCTTTGAAAAGACAGCCAACAAAATGTGTGTATGTGTGTGTCTGTGTTTCTTTGTGTAAGTGTGTGTTTTCATGTGTGTGTGTATGTTTGTGCCAATTTTACCGCCTTTACATAAATGCTTCCATAGCAACATATAATGACAACACAAAACAATTACAGATGTACAGATGATCCACGTTATATTTTTAGAGCGGCTTTGTTGACACTGACTTCTAAAGATCTAACACACATACCAAGGTAATACACACCTGCTGAGGCAAAGAGTCTGAATATGATTGCATTTTTTTTGCAAACAATAATTTTCCCATGGAGTAACCAGACTTAGACTTTTTTACTTCCATCTGCACAAGCAAGCAAGCTTAAACCCTAACCCTCATTCCCTGATGCACTATTCACTATTATTCACTATGGTCAACCCTGGGACAATGCTCAGGACCTGTGTGTATCTTGCAAGTAAATCCAAAATGGTTTACTCCTTGCTATAGACTTTTGGGAATCTTCCAGGCATTCCTTTCTTTTTCTGAAAATAACCAGCGCTGTGGTTGTCTTGAGTTACTACATTATATCTTTCTAATCTTTTTTTAATAAAAAACTAGCTTTCTATTTCTGTTCTTCAGTTTTACCATCCTTTGATCAGACTTAGTTTGACTTTGTCTTGTTTAGGTTCATATAGGTTACGTTATTTTCCTAGAAAATGTTGGTAAAATCTTTTTTATATGTACATTGTTATTCACACACACACACACACACACACACACACACACACACACACACACACACACACATATATGTATATATACTGTATATATATATATATATATATATCTATGCCAGGGACAGAGGTCTTTTCATTGTCCTTCAGTTTGGTCTATTGATTATTGTAACCAGAGGATTTCCCCAGCTATGGGCCTCTGCTATGTGGGGTCAAAGTATCACATCTTACCAATGTTCCTTTTCCCTTAGAGGCAAAATTGATTGCTTCTGGACAGGATATTATCATTGAACGAGTTATTGAGCCTGCGGTCTTAAAGTGTTCCGAAGGCGCTGAAATAGAATCAACATCTTGCTCTCCTCGTGTTCTTTATCGGCACATAAACATTGTTTAGGGCCTGCGAGACCCAGATCGTTCAGGATTACCGCCTGGCATTGTCACCGTTGAGGCAGAACTGATTGGAGGCCGGTGTTTGAGGAGCCGTGATGTCTCCAGATGATCGCTGCAGGAGCCCGGGGCGGCTCGGCGGTACAGAACCATGTGGAAGGTGTCCTGGAGGTGGGAGCGATGTCTCTCCAGAGACCCACACGGGCCATTAAAAGCGGCAGCACCGACTGCCCCGATAGAGAGCTTTCCATCCATCCTTCTGACATGAGCACCCGCTCGCCGACTGCTGCTAGTACTGCTGCGGGTCGCCATGGAGACTGAGAGAGAGAGTCAGGCTGTTGCCGTGGCAACAGAGTTTTTCGAACACGGCTTGCGTTTGCGTCGCCCACAGCCCCACTGTCTGTGTAGGATAGGCTCTGTGGGCCCTCGCTGAAGGTCCCAGGCCCCCCACACACACACAGGGAGAGGGTGAGAGAGGCACGGGTTGACCTTTTAGAAATGGAAGAGTGCACGAAATACTGTTATCCTCAGATGCAGGGAGCCACATTTACTGAAAACATATTTACGCATTCATTTCAACTCCGATTGTCAAGCTTGGATTTTAGACAAGTTACATAAGGAAAAGCTTGAATATTTTTTGAAGAGATGGTTTAATTTGTCTAAAACCCAATTCTTTTACAAAAGGATGAGGAGAAAGTGGATAAAATGAGAAGAACCATTTTAAGGACCAGATTCTAGTCTGTCCACACTTTCTTAGTCCATAGGCCATCAGGATGTCTATCTTTGTCCATAAGTCATCTGGATGTCTCTGTGGGTCAATAGGTTGTCATGATGTCTCTCTTAGTCCATAGTGTCCATCAGGATGCCTCTCTTTGTCCATAAGCCATCCGGATGTCTCTGTGGGTCAATAGGTTGTCATGATGTCTCTCTTAGTCCATAGTGTCCATCAGGATGTCTCTCTTAGTCCATAGGCCATCCGAATGTCTCTGTTAGTCAATTGGCTGTCATGATGTCTCTCTTAGTCCATAGTGTCCATCAGGATGTCTCTCTTAGTCCATACTGTCCATCATGCTGTCTCTCTTAGTCCGCAGTGTCCATCATGCCGTCTCTCTTAGTCCGCAGTGTCCATCATTATGTCTCTCTTAGTCTATAGGATACATCAGGATGTCTCTCTTAATCCATAGGGTCCATCATGATGTCTCTCAGTCCACATGGTCCACATGGCAGCTCCCTTTCTCACATTCATAGCGGTTATTCATGTAATGCTATAACTAATCCAGTTATGGATTGTTGGGATCTTTTTTGGGCGGCGTCGCTCTTATGGCCCTACACAAACCAGACTCGCTGACTGACCCTTCACCTCCATATGCCATCCATACAAATTCAATTATTTACAAATTTTCCACTGCATATATTCCTAGATATCTCCTCACCCATAACTGTTGTGCGCTGTTCCTAATGTTTAACATGTTTGACTTTTCAAAGTGCTGGTGCAGGTCAGAGTTAGCGTTACGGTTTAAACCGTAGAGTGTGGTAAGCGGCTAGCCAAAGGCCGGTTCACCCCCTGTGGTGTTGATGTGTACACATCCTGTAGCTCAGCTTGGCTTACCTGGGGGATCCTGCTGTCATGTGGGCGCTGCTCTCCAGTGGAGACACACTCCCCTGTTTCTCTTTGTGTTTTTGTTTTTGCTTTTAAAGGCTCTCTGCGTGTGGGCGTGTGCACTGTAATTACAGTATGCACGACTTTAAGTACCACACATTACCAAGTCTTGCTTTAAGTACTCAACATGATCCAGATCCATCTTTGTATATTACCCATGACATATTACCAATTTTTACTTTACATCAGCACAAAAAGGCTGAATAATCTACTAATTATTTTGTAATCCCCTTTAATCGCATGCTGCCTATCCGCCTGAGAACCTCGATTTGCTCAATCGGTTTTCGTGGATCCCGCTCAGAAAATACCACAGAACGTGGCAAACCTAACCAGAGCCTTCTCTCCGACCACCATTCTGAACGAGTGGCAAAATGTTAACACGACGGGGAACAAAGACAGTGACTCAAGAGACCCGACACATAGGACTGACAGTGAGTCTCAAAAATCCAAGATATATACCTTCCGAATGTGTCAGCCAATACGCGCGTGTGTGTGTGTGTGTGTGTGTGTGTGTGTGTATGTGTGTGTATGTGTGTGTGTGTGTGTGTGTGTGTGTGTGTGTGTGTGCGTGTGCGTGCGTGTGTGTGTGTCCGTGCGTGCCTTGGTGTGCGTGCGCTCCGAGTTGGACGGCCTGCTGGGCTGTAATTGCAGGTTGTTGTTTATGCCCCGTCCCATGCAGCCTCGTAAAAAGAAAAGCTGTGAAAGAGCCGGTGCCGTTGTAAAGAGGAGCCCCCACCCGGGACTAGACAGCCTGGGAGCTCACCATCGAAAGCCTCCGCCACTGTTTAATGGCTCACCAGCGTCCCTGCAAGGTTTCATAGCAGCAGGATCCATGTAGATCGACTGTAGTGGAGGCTTCACACATTTTTAAAAGAGAAGCTTTGTACATTGTACTGTAGTAGTTGAAGAACTTAGCAGGAGAAATGTGTGTGTAGTGTACATATACTTTGTGTTTGTGTGTGTTCAATGGGGGGGGCATATCCTCTGAGTAGTGGGTCATTTTTGCCGACTATCTGAACATGGGCGGTAGATGTCACAGCTACAAAGGCTGGCATTCAAAGAGCTGTCAGTACTGGAAAGACAGGGCCTCGGATAGCTCGTCTTGTTTCTGTCGAGTGGTTGATGCTGAGGATTCATGAAAGGAAAAGAGAGAGAGAGAGAGAGAATGAGAGGGAGAGACAGTAAGTGTGATTCACTATTTGTGTGTGAGAGATAGAGCAACAGAGAGAAAGAGCCCTGGAGAGACAGCTGGCGAAAAACTGAGAGAGAGAGAGAGAGAGAGAGAGAGAGAGAGAGAGAGAGAGAGTGAGAGAGACAGAGAGAGAGAGTGAGAGAGACAGAGAGACAGACAGAGAGAGAGACAGAGAGCAGGCATAGAGTTAAGCAGAAATAGAAAGAGCGATGGGGGCTGCGGTGGAGAACGAGAGAGAACTCTCACATAGAGGAAGAGAGAGTTTGAAAGAGCAAGTGATGGAGGGAGAGAGAGAAATGAAAGTATAGTGAGAGAAACAGACAGCGAGAGACTGAGGGGGGGAAATGGGTTCAAAGAGAGTCAAAGAGAGAGAGGGGCAGAGAGCGCTACAGAGAGAGAGAGCTACGGAGAGGTAGAGAGAGTGGTACAAAGAGAGAATGGAGAGAGCGAGAGATTGAAATGAGAGGTGTAGAGGCAGAGAGAGAGAGACAGTGAGAGAGAGAGAGAGGGAGAGAGAGGGAGAGAGAGAGAGAGAGAGAGAGAGGGAGA
>JAVQJS010154662.1:0-12106 GCA_036024795.1 Galaxias rostratus
TTCATTTTTCAAGGACGCCCACTCGGTACACAATGAAGGCCTTGCGTTCGTTATCTCGCACACACACACACACGCACACACACACACACACACACACACACACACACACACGCACGCACGCACGCACGCACGCACGCACGCACGCACACACACACACACACACACACACACACACACACACACACACACACAGACAGGTAATTAGACTGCTGATCCAGCACCAACTCCAGAACACTATCGTTCAACTCAGTAGGCACCCAACTAATTATCTTCTGCCGGACATTGGGGCTGGATGTCTGGACCGTGGACTGGGGGCCAGCGGTCCGGGGGCCAAGCATTATGATTGGCTGAAACGGGTCCACTTGTGTCGGAGCCCGGCTACAGTCAACCCACTCGTGACGAAACAAAGTAAACCTCATTATCTTCCTCTCGTTTCTGATTACCTGCATCCAAGCGCAAAAGAAGAAGCGCAAAGCGTTTTGCATGCAATCTATTGTTTCCGGAGTAATGATAATTGGAAATCATGGGCTTAAAACAACAATAAATGAATTGGATCTGTGGCGAATCGAAACACGCAGACCGAAGAAAGGGAGAAAAAACTTGCACCCAGTGGGAGCATCCTTTCCATCAAAACAATAATAGATTTTCCACCGTAATTTACTGGAACTCAAACTCTTAACTCCCACTCACCATTTGTGAGTAAATCTGTAAACAATAGCACATAACCCTGATCAGGGAGAAAAGGAGCGAAAAGGTTTAGACGGCTACGATTTTTCTTGGGTTCCGGCCCACATTGGTGGCTAGAAAACACGTATACAAAGAACTCCAAAAACAAGCTGACTTAGTTTGGGTGCCCCTCGGTTGCGCTCGGTCTCTGGTAGTACACTAGTGTGGTTGTACCTCTTTGTCTTTCATAATGTGGACATCTGTGGTGGTCTGACTCATTCCAAACCAGACAGGCTGAACCATGTCTGGACCCCACAAACACACACACAGACAAATACAAACACACATTACAGCATGTTAAAAAACATGCACACACACACACACCTTTACGCTCCCTCATAACTCCGTCACACACACACATACACACACACACACACACACACACAGACAAACACAAATAAAACACCTTGTGACACACGCTTAAACGAGCCACCATGCACCAACCACGGTGCCCTGCCCGATCCAGATGTGATTGTTTGGGACCATTGATTTCCTCCCCGCCTCAGCCCCACCTGGATCGGCCTCCGTCAATAATTTAGCGCGACTGGAAGAAGGTGGGGTATTTCAATCCAAATATTAACATCCATCAGGCCCGGGAGCTGAGCTACGGGGGTCGGCAGTGAATGAGGAGGGGCAGGGAGAGGAGGCCTGAAGCCCTGGGAGGTGGCTGGCTAGCCTTCACAGGAGGCACAGGTTGCCAACTCCAGCCCACCTCCTCTTCCCCAATCTCTCTCTCTCTCTCTCTCTCTCTCTCTCTCTCTCTCTCCCTCTCTCTCACACACACTTTCTCTCTCTCCCCTCTCACTAGCCCTGCCCTCTCTGTCTCTCCACCTGCAGGCTAGAAAAGGCTCCACGTTCTGAGAGGTTCCATTCCATCCTGCTGACATTCCATTATGGAACGCCTTGCCCCAAATCCTCCCCTTCCTGCGGCAATACGTGCGCAGACAATAAATAGCCCCAACTCCCCTTTAATG
Organism: Galaxias rostratus; assembly: GCA_036024795.1. Lineage (NCBI taxonomy): Eukaryota > Metazoa > Chordata > Actinopteri > Galaxiiformes > Galaxiidae > Galaxias > Galaxias rostratus. Next base: position 1,701 of record JAVQJS010154662.1, read on the forward strand.
CTTTCCAATTAAACCTCTTACATTTGTTGACTTCCAGGTGGCACCTTTAAGTGAATTATGGTCTGAAGGAGGAGAGGAAAGGGGGGGGGGGGGGGGGGGGGGTGTGTAAAAGTGGGGTGGGGGGTGTTTAGCTTGAATAGTCTAGAGACCATGCATCTTTTTGCCTCCGTGTTGACGCTTTGGCGATATATGGATACGTAGATAGGCTGAGAGAGAAAGATGGTGGGGAGTGGAGAGAGAGAGAAAGAAAGAGAGAGAGGGAGAGAGAAAAAAAGTGGGGGGGTAAGAGAGTGATTCATCGCCCCAGATTTCTCAAGGCCACAGGTTTTGTAATAAAGGGCTGGCGTGTGGCGTTCTCTGTCTCTGTCACATTAAAAGTAAATAAGACTAATAGCATGGTGCTGAGACCTAGGGAGGGCTAGACCGCCCCTGGCTTGAGAGAGTGAGAAAGTGTGTGCGTGTGTGTTTGTGTGTGTGCGTGTGTGTGCGTGGCCGGCAGTATCGGGAGTATTCAACCCTGGATGAGTGTGCGCTTGGATCGTTTAATGTGTGTGCGTGGGCGTGCGATGGCGCTAACTACCTCCCACCTGAGCGGAATGTTTTATTTATCAAAGTGAAGGGGGCTTTAGCACACTCTTAGCCGTCAGCCATGGGGGAAGAACTGCACTGCTCAGCCATAATAAGAACGGGCATGATTGGCACCCGAAGAATGCCCGGTCGGAGGAGTAAAACGCCTTTTTGGAGGTCTCTGTACACAAGCTGGACAAGAGCTGCAGACGCCACAAGAGTTTGACCAATGCTCAGCTCATCCAAGTGGGCTTTGCCACCAGTGGGTCATTAGACCCATGGAATAGACAGGGTGCCCTGGGCTACATGAAGCACCCACAAGTGCCTGCCCATGGTGCTAGGGCTTTGGCACACAAACAAAGTACATTGGAGTCTATGTATTCATGTGGACCACATATTTGGTTGTTTGCCACTTTTCAAGGCAAAAGAGTGGAGTGGCCATGTTGGTCTGTGTCTATTGTTTACACAGGAACGAGTTCAAGGCACCAGGGTGTTGTGTCTAGGCCAGGATGTTTGATCAATCCCCCTTATGGTTTGTTTGCGGGGGCTGGGGTATAGATGAGAAAGCTGTGCATGTAACACACTGAGACCTTCGGTACAAAGGGACCTTTCATGTACTATGGTCCCGGGCCAAAAGACTACAACTCCCTGGGTGCTTTGGAAGTACCACCAAACCCAGGGGGGACACTCTGGAGCATGGCAGTGCAGAGTATGCTCCCAAACAAGGACACTGAGGACGGTTTCTTCACATAGTGCTAAGAATTGATGGGGAAAACGTTTGGTTAGGGGCTCATGTTCTAGTTATATTATATCATTGGAATATATAATCAATCATTATAATCAAACAAGGATTTAGAGAGAGGCAACGGACGCCAAAAACGTGAGGGTAGATAAGAGTTTGCCGCTAAGACTTTCTGATTTCTACCTGGCGCCAATGAAAATCCTTTATTAAACAAACGTGGCCAAATGTGACCATGATTAAAATGTGATATATTTATTTAAGGATAGGAGGGGGAGATGAAATTCCACCTGGGAGCCCAGAGCTTGAGAAATGCGGCACTCCGGCCACCAGCTTATCACTGGCTGGCTGCAGGGGGAGAAGCAGTGAAAACGTGTCATGAAAGATTATCCCATTACATTCCACAGGTTCATTAGAAAAAGAACCTGAATCTATAATCTATATTAGCACATCAGGGCCCCTTCACCACATACACAATGGTAACAAATTGTAACAGAAATCGTATCTATATAATGTAATGTAAGGCTCATGATGGAAATGTATGTAACCTGATGGTGTGTGCTGCTATTTTATGTAATAAGACAATTATTTGTTGTTCCGCGTAACATGATATCTGCACCATTATTAAAGATAGCATGATTTAGAATACCAATTAGACTATATTGCATTCTATTGTTCCATGGAACATTACATACTCTTGTGTAATATACATGTTCGGTAAAACACAATAATCCATGCCTGTTTTCTATGGAACCTTTTTGAAATAGTATTGTCTGGAATAACTTGATATTGAGACTAGTGTGCCCGAAGTGTCCTGGCTACATCTTAACCTAAACCATCTATACTGACGGACCTCCTCTCCATGAGTGTTTCCTTTAAAATCTACTGCACCTCCGCACCTGATCCCTCTCTCTTATCCATACTAGTCGAACCTGCTACGGCCATCCATCATGGCTCCCACTAAGGGCCGCGCGTGCACAGGGGCTGCGCATGGCGTTCCCGTCCCTCGCCCCCCTCCGATCTCGTCGATCCCGATGGCAGCGCAGCACCAGCGGTGGTGGCCTCTTTAGCGTCCAGACGGTCCACCATCTGCATGGACATCCGTCTTCCAAACCAGCACCCTCTGTAGACCCTCTCGGCGGTACTCTCCCTCTGGTGTCAGCCTCTTTGATTCCGAGTGCAGTAACCCAAATCAGTCCCTCATCAGTGTGTCAGGGGATGCCCCTTTACAAGGTGGTGTGTGTGTGTGTGTGTTTGTGTGTGTGTGTGTGTGTGTTTGTGTGTAGAGAGAGGGGGGGGCTTGCAAGCGGAAGTTGTTTTTAAGTGAATAATATATAACAGTGTGGGCTGGAGTGTCAACGCAGTTGGATTTGTTTGTGATTTGTGTGTGTGTGTGTGTGTGTGTGTGTGTGTGTGTGGCAGGAAGGATTGGCTTTGCAGTGTGAAGGCTTTAAGGATGTGCCACGCAGTTCATCTCTGCCCAGCGGGCTGCACTAATGGCCTGTGTTTAAGTAAGGGATGGCAGAGCGAGGAGGGAATGGGCTTTCGGTTGAGACTCAAATTCGATGGCAGGCTTTCGCTGTCAAAATAATTTCTCTCTCATCCACCCTCATTTTCCTCCCTGACACTCCAGCGCTCCTCTCCCGACTCGAAACTCCCTCCTTACATTTGCTCAAGAGTCTCAACCTCTTCTTCTTTCCTTGCTCGCTTCCCTTCATCTGCTGTCCCTCTCTTATCGCACCCCCCCCCTCCACAGCCAATTGTTTATGCATCCCTCCATTCTCTCTACGCCTCCACCCCCCTCCTCTGCATCTCTCCACATCTCTCTGTGTACTTCTCCTACTCTGCATTTCTCTCTCTCTGCATCTCTCTATCTTCTTACATCCCTCCCTATCTCTCTGAATCTCTCCTGCAGGGGACGTGGACATTTCTCAGCAGCTTCCCCTGGAAGCAGCATATGGTGCAGATGGCTCACTGAATATAAAAACGGGAATGATCCCTAGTGAGGAGAGATTATTCGGGCCAGTCTAGGACTGCCAGAGAGCCACAGCTACAGGAAGAGAAAGACGGTGATCGAGGAGCCAGCAAGAGAGAGAGACAAAGACAGAGAGAGAGAGCGTGAGAGAAAGAATGAAAGAAAAAAGAGAGGGAGGAGAGCAAGAGAAAGAGAAAAGAGAGTGTAAGAGTTAGAAGACAAGGGAAAGAGAGAGAAAGCGATAGAAAACATACAGAGAGAGCTAGAGAAGAGTGCGAGAGAAGGAAGAGAGAGAGAGAGAGAGCGAGAGAGAGAGAGAGAGAGAGAGAGAGAGAGAGAGAGCCACACACAGAGCAAAGCAGGGACAGAGGTCCGGAGGTCGTCCACACTCAGCCCCCAGGAGACCTCACAGGTATCTTAAGTCCACCAGAGACATTTCCTCTCCATCTCCACCCGCTTTAAAAACGGTCCTACTCCAGATACACTTTAAAATGAGCACACCAAGAAGCTACTACCCTGTTTGGAGTTTGCCGTGACAATCGCACTAAGACACCCGGGCATCGCTCGTAGGAGAATAGATGATGACTCACAGTAAAGTCCACAAAGCACCTTTAATATTGTGGATGTGCAAACAAGCCCATCTTTTTTTCTTTTGCTCGCACCAGGATAATTTTCCCCGACCCAAACTTTCAATTCCCATGGTTATTTCAAATGAGAAGGGGGGTTGTTAAGCTGGTGGCCTGTCATGTCAACTTGGAGCGCTTTATAAATGTGTCTGAAGAAAGCGATTGCCCTTTTACATGAATTGGATGTATCACATTGGAAATGACGGTTCATTGGTTAAGACTGATCGCCTCCATTAAGTCTCCAGGGTGAGAGCAACCAGAGAGACGCTGTTAAGTAGGCCCCTGATTGGGAAAAATGGCCCCTGCATTGCGCTACAAGCACACGCTCGCACTCTGACAATGGTCACCCTTACTCTGTTTTATGCAAAACACCAAATTCCCGTATTTTTACCCTTGGGGAAAAGTGCCTGGTGACAGTGCCTCTTGTGTCCATCTAAGCAATCTTCAGGGCAGAGGATGCCTCACTACGGCCCTGGAGTAGAGGCAATTAGATCAAAAAGCCATTCCGCAAAAACGACTCGAGGTCAAGTTTGTCTGGTATGCAATCCCCCCGCCCCCATGGTAACATTTGTCGTGTCCTGTGTCGTGGAATATTCTTGCTCCATTTGCCTCACATTATACATCTCCTTCAGGCACATTTCACTACTGTCTCCACGCCCCGAGAGAATGTCAAAATGTCAGCGCCACATGGCTAGGAGGTCCTCCAGCCCACGTTCCCCCAAGTCACATGACAAGTGTCAAAAGAAATGCTACAGGCGTATGCTGGGCAAACAAACTCTCCTTTGTTGCGAGTCGACTTGAGTCCGGCTCTAATTGAGCTTTTACTGGACCGTAAATTGACATCCCCGTGGCTGGGGTTCTTATTTAACGAGGGCCAATTCCGCTAGTTACTCGCTGATCTTGGGCTTTAATTGAGCTTTCACCTAGGCCAGCATTGAGTGCCTGCCAAGTGGGTTCGTGATTTTTTTTCGATCAATTATATCCTATAATTATATTGTACTAGGCAAGGTCGTTCAATGACAAACTGATATCCATGGAAAAAACACAAGGGAAAGCTCTTCTACATGTTCTACTGCATAAGGAGATCACAGCACAGGTACTTTCAGTCTTCTAAAGAACCCAAAATGTGCCACTACCGATGATAATAAGAAACTGTGAATTAGAATACCTGAGATCTTTGCCTTTGTCATTGTCCCTTGTACAGACTGTGTTTCAGGGTGTGTGTTGGAGGTCAGGAGCAGAAGGCTAGTAGGCAGTAGACTGCTTTGATAAGTGGCTATATTTTGGAAGACATGCATATACTGTAAATCAGAATCTCGTTAATATGGTCCCTTTGAAGGACAACATAAGTCTTCCTTACATGATTACGAGAAAAGTTTGGGAAATTCAATTGAAAGACATGAGTATACAAATATATACAGTACGTAGCCTACACACAACCGTATTTCTGTACAATCAGAAGCCATTCCTTTGAAATGGAACAAGTAGATCTGACATTGATGTGAACATCGTCAAGCTCTGCCAGCGAGGACGTGTCAAAAGAGACGCGGGCACGTGGCGGACGCCTCGAATGTTCACGCTTGACACGGAGATGATTACTATGCGAGGACGTCTCCCAACTCGGCGTCAAGGTCTCTCTCTCTCTCTCACTCTCTCTCTCCCTTCCTCCCTCTTATCTGATAACGAATCGGTACGGAGGCCCCTTTCCAGATCGCGTATCTGCTAGTCAAGGGGATTAGACGCGGAGAGGGCCTTCTGAAGCCGGGGCAGCAATTACCCTGAAAATAGAAAACAATCCACGGCGCCCGCTAGGACGCACGACAATCTCAGAGGTGGCCGACACGCGGCGACTTCTATCCTCTGACGAGCGGAGACGACGACGATGTCACCGGAAGATAAAAGGAGACACGCGTGGGTCTGATGAGATAACGGCGGATGCGGGGGAGGGTTCAACCGCGCACGCCTTTTCGTGCGGTTTGCGTCTCGTTCCAAGCAGCTCCGCGTACGTTTGCCGCCGGTCCCTTTCAACTGACAGTGGGGCCAGGAGGTGAACCAAAGTGGGATAGCGGATTCTGCCGGCGCTCTTCCCATTCGTCAATCCCTTTGTCAATAATTGGTTCTGTCACCTCCCACCAACCTCTACCTATAGGAATCTTGTCCCCCCCCCTCACCCCCACCCCCTGGGGACGACAATGGGTGGAAAGGAGAAGACAAATAGAAGCGTCCTCCCAGGAGTTTTGCTAACCTCTCCTCCTGAATCGCACATTTGCTCGGTGGGGCTTTTGTGGTCGCTTTGCACGACGTCGATTCGCGGAACAAACAACAGCGAAGACACTTTGTAGTCAAGACGAGTCAAATGTTTTTGTACTGCACATTTCATACACATAGGCCATTCCGAGTGCTTTACATAAGGCATCTGTTGTGCCATGGCCAAGACAAGGCAGAATGCAAATAACTGACATCTCACCAATGCCTACACATCCTCCGCTACCGATGCAGTCAAAGCGTTGATCACACATAATATCAAATCCGATACGGCATACATAATGTGTTCCATAATAACATTTCAATCTTTGCTGTTTGTTTGTTTTGAAAGTCAATTCAATCCAACGAGATGGGGGTACCATAACAAAGGGTTGCTGCACATACTGTACGTTCAGTCAACACTACTTTCAATAACTGTCATTATTCCCGCCTCAACCAAACAAATAATTCACGCTCGCCTGAGATGAGCCGAATAAATGTGTGCCCTAAAGAGTGAAGCGTATATTAGTGCACACTGTAAGAAGATGGGTGCAGAGTAAATCTGCATGAGGCAAGTCAGTGTAAAATAACTATTCATATCTGTCCTAATATCTGTGTTATTACCAGGAGTACAAGAGCCCAGCGTTTCCTCCGTTATCCAAACAGGCCCCCCCAGTGTAATTACTGCCATGGGTAATAACAGCCAGAGTGTCAGATACGTCTAGAGCATGCTGGGGTGAAAACCCAACATGGCAACCTTTTAAACAGATCCCACGCAGCGGGTGTGAGGGGAGGCGTATCAGCAGGTGCTGCTCCCAACACGTCCCACTGTTTCAAACAGGACGACGGCGAGGTGGCAACCACAGGAAAACCAGGCGGGCAGGCAGGTTTTGCAAAGCAGACAGGCAGGAAAAGGGGGGATGCAGGCAGACACACAGGCAGAAAACAGAGGTAGGCAGGCAGACAAAGCCAAAATGGCGTACAGGCAAGCATGCCAGAAGGGAAAAACTGACAAAAAAGCAGACAGGCAGGCAGGTAAATCAGGCAGGCAGACGGGCAGGCAAAGCCGGCAGTGTCTCAGCGCAGTCGCCCGCCTGATAGTCGACACGTCGTCGCCACAGCCAAAGCCTGAGCCGGCGCTGAAGACTGAGTAGGCAGGCAAGGCAAAGCAAAGCGAGGGCGACTTTGAGGGCCTGTGCTTCTCGATATGATACTGCCGCAAGCCCAACCTGTCTCTGGATGATAAGCATCCGCGGGGGCACAGCGGCGGATAGCTAAAGTGGAAGTAGTATTTAATTTCGACTCAGTGCATATATCTGATCCTCCTTGTCTCCCCGTTCCCGTTCCATTCCCCTTTTCGCCGTATTTGGCGCTGGCTGTAACGGCATCCGCATCTGTGAGGCTTTGCCGGGAAAATACGGTCAACTCTGTTTGGCATTCTCCAAAGTCATTGTTGCATGCCCAAAATGTGGAATGAAAATAGACACGATGGCATATACACACAATTGTTATTTTCGATGGCATTCCCGTCCGCAGGCAATGAGCCTCTAAGTATGTGGATGAACGGTTGCATTATTTATGTGCCCCATAGGTTGATCAGTCAAGTCGTAGTTAGATACTTTCAACTTGTCATTAACAATAAAAGCGAGGGTTGTGTCAGACGCACGCAGAGAGCGGCGGAAATAATGTTACGTGAATATTAACAATGTACAAATCTGGAATTCAGGGCAGGATCACACATCTGAAATTAAACATCTTTCATACATCTCTTCTTAAAAGATACAGCATTTGTTTTCTCAAAGGGAGAGGACATGCCTTTTTTTTCTCAAAACATTTTAACTACCTGCTGCCGCCACAGAGGGCGACGTGCCTTGCAGATTGGAGAGATTGCAGATTGCACGTTGCAGGTATAACCGACAGGCTGGATGAAGGTTGGCCAACTGTCCAGACATTAAACTCGAGCCATCACACGATTTCAGAAACTCTAACTGACAGCTCCCGGAGAGGCCGCGCTGAACCCAAACATCCACGCCTTGTCCCATGAGATCAAGTCATTCCCCTCTAAGCTCATATATAGTCCATGACCCTCGCATGAAGTGCAACCCTCCTTCGTTTTGAACCTGGCGGTTCACATATGTGCAAGCAGGCACACACGCACACACACACATACACAAACACACACATATACACTACCTTTCTTCCCGGTGCTTGTTTCTTAGCCTGTGCGGCATCTGTCTTTGTGTATGTGTGTTTGCATGTTGTGCATGAGCACATCTTGTAAACCCAAATCGAACAATCTGGGGAAAAGAACTGACCACAGTTTCAGGAACGACATATCCATCGACTTCATCTCAGCCTGATGAGCACTACATCAGCATACATCATATTGACTTTAGTGAGAGAGAGAGAGAGAGAGAGCGAGAGAGAGAGAGAGAGAGAGAGAGAGAGAGAGAGAGAGAGAGAGAGAGAAAATAGAGAAAGAGAAGTAGAGCGCTGGACAGAGAGAGAAAGAGACAGGGAGGAAAGAGGATGGGGAAATGCGGACAGGGAAAACAAGATAGTGAAAAGGAGAATTATTCTCAAACCCCATGTTGATTGTTTTATTGAGCTAGAGAGACCCCTCTCCCCTCTAAAATAGCGGAAGAATCACCTGATTCACAGCAGTAGCTCTGTGCAACCCCGCCCCCCCCCACCCTCCCCCCGAAATCCACGGCCGCAAGTCCCTCATGCCAGGCCTTGTTTACACAAACCTTACCTTGTGTTCCCTGGAGTTCCTTATTGACTCCAATGCATGTTGACCTTACCCTAGCAAACGAAACACATAAACAAAACAGAGGGAAAAGAAAAGTAAAAATAGATCAAACAGAGGCCCGCGCACGTCCAAAACAATGCCTGGTGCCAGACAAAGTGCTTCCGTGAAAATGAGTTGGCGAGCCACTCCGGTCTATGTTTAATTTGAGCAGGACACTTAGCTAACGTCTAGCCTCTGGCTGCCAATAGACCATCAGCGTCGGGCCGCGCCATTACAATGATAGAAATAAGGGTGAAATTAAAGGGCCGTTAATAATACTGGAGAGGCGGTGCGAGTGCTTGTTTTTGGCTCCCTCCATTGATCCAGCGAGTAACAAATGCAACAGTCCATATGCATATAGACTAAAGAAGGAGGGAAAGAGGAGGAGAGAGGGCCCTTAAGATTTATTTATAAATACTTTATAAGTCTTGGCAGAGAGGATGGTTGGCTTTAATGAAACTGTCAAGGGCAGTGAGAGGCTGATGAGGTTCCCCGACGCTACATTAACAGCAGCCCTCAACCGACTCTCATGCCAAATATAATCACGGCGGCATTACAGACCGGCGGCCGGCCCTCGGTCCCTGCTGGTCTCCTCCATTGGCGTTTCTCCTCCTCTCTCGTTCCCCCCACCGCGCAGCCTCCTTCCGCACTGCGGCGCAAATACACAGCGACTGCTCGTTTCACATTAGATATAAATGCCCCTCCTGAAGTATGGTTTTCATACGTAATGAAAATGGATGGGGATGGGAGGGGGGGAATTCCATAAAATGCCATTGGGGGAATGAGGAGGGTAAAAGGGAACAGGTAGGGAACGTGATCCGCTGCCACGGCGCCGGTTTTTGAGGGTAGATGGGATTTCATGTCACGTGGGAGGGGCGGGTGGAGCCGGATGCTGGTGGGCGGCGTGGCGTTGGAAGATGCGTGCGGAGCCGCGGCAGAGCTCCCGGTGCACCCCTCGCCGCGTCCCGAAAGGAAAACAACTCTGGCCATGTCGACGAGAAGATGGCCTCCTCTCTCCTCCGCCATCGCCATTGTGCTCCCACAGCGTGTTTATCAAAGCGCCGGGCGAATCAAACAAAGCACGGTGCCTATTTGCATAAGGCTTCCCGAAGCTCTCTCCTCCATTGGTTTCCTTTCAAGGCGTCCATTTTCTTACCTTTCTTTATTTAGCCAATGGAGCTTAGTCAGCGGAATCAGCCACAATGCACACCTCAGTCAGAGACAATGCCCAGACCCACTATCTGTTCAAAAGACTTTGACAGGAGTTAAAGCAAACATGGTCCTCTATTGATTGGCTGCGACAAGAGCCCTTTCATCTGGATCCACAAGATATATGCACGGAAATATATATAAATAAACATATTAAAGTTCCGCTTTCAGTATTGATTGCCTAACATTATGCACCATCCATTCACAACCGGGAGTTTCGGGCATGTACGGTAGTTCAAGCGCGGAGACACACTC
>JAVQJS010154666.1:0-11169 GCA_036024795.1 Galaxias rostratus
GTCAGCAAACAATGATCTTTTTGCCAACCTTGAACTCTCTTTTTAAACCATTGTCTTAATGTCCCCAAATGAAAAGCATTCTGAATATAATTTAAATAATGACATTTTAAAAAATGTGATGTATGTATGTTGTATGTATGGATGTATGTTTTATATTATGTATTTTTTTTGGGGACATTAAGACAATGGTTTAAAAAGAGAGTTCAAGGTTGGCAAAAAGATCATTGTTTGCTGACTTACTGCTAGCCAGGAAGCGGTGTCTGTTGTACCTGCCTGACAATCGACTGTCAGAAAGCAGCCCTGGTTAGTATTGGATTTTAGACGTCTCTTGTGTGTGTGTGTATGTGTGTGTGCGTGAATGTGTGGGTGTGTGTTTGTGTTTATGTGTGTGTGTGTGTGTGTGTGTGTGTGTGTGTGTGCGTACATTTCAAACGTTTTCAGGGGAAACTATTCCGGGACCGTTTCTCATCATGGCGTTGGCCTCTCCTCCCTCAAAGCTCCCCCAAAGGTCCAACGCCGTCGCTTGGCAACCGTCACCGCAACGTCACCGGGAAACGTCCTGGAGTTCCTGCTTTGACTTTGCCCCGCTGCCAAAACCTATTCCCCCCCTATTCTCTCTCTCTCTCTCTCTCTCTCTCTCTCTCTCTCTCTCTCTCGTTCAGTTTCTTTTCCTCCGCGTGTCGGGGCCTTCCAACCTGGGGCCATGCCCAGACACGGTGCACACATGCTGGGGCCACTGCATGGGAATTCACCCAGAAAGCTCCACAGAGCTCCACCAGGCCTCTCCATGATGGCCTCACTACTTCACCATGTGTCTCTGCCTGGAAATCTGAGACATTATAAAAAATAAGACCTACACTCCATTTAAGAGTGTAAAATATTATTATTCTGCGATGGACTGGCGACCTGTCCAGGGTGTTCCCCGCCTCTCACCCTGTGTCAGCTGAGATAGGCTCCAGCCCCATCACAACCCTGCATAGGATTGCTAAATGGATTGCAAAGCGGCATTGCTAATGGATGGATGGATGGAAATTACTTACGGTGTTTTTCTGGCGACTAAATTGTGCGCGTATTTGATCGTCGGTAGAAAATAAATATTGCGGTTTAAGTGAAGCTGGCCGGTGGCATACACTGTATTCATCGGGAAGAAAAACTATTAAAAGATTAACATCCATAACTCATGTTCATCATCAGAATGAAAACGAGATTTAATTGTTTTAAACCCCTAATTGGTTTTTTCACTGGCTGGATCCAAGATGAACGACGTCATCTGCACATTTAATTTGAAGGTGACTTTGATTGTTTTAAAAAAAAGGCCTGCTTTATATAAAAAAAAGTGCTGTGTGTTAGAGAAGAAAACGATGGAGAAAAACATCTTTAGAGCCAAATGATTAGCCCTGGGAAAATAATTGCCGTAAATTTACAGACGATTCCTAACAGTAATTTACTGCGTGTTGCTAACACATTAAATGACTGTGTACAGCAATGCATTCTGGGACATATGACAGTATTCACGGTGTTCACAGTTGGCAACCGTTTACCACTGCAATTTGCGTTTGGGAAAAAACAATTCAGTGTGAGATCAGGTTCATTCTGATTGCTTCTTGTTGTGAATAACAACTTTAAGGAAGATGGATCCCGTCTGTTCCCTCTGTGAGGAAAACTGTGGATCGTTCCTGAAAATGAAATGAATCTGTAATTTGAGAGACATTTTCATTTCACGTTGAAGACGGTCTCACGGTGCAGTCTGTGGTTACTTATGGAGCGGTGACCATGGTAACCATGTTTATTATGGGGGATGATGCACTGGTAGCTGCATGAGTTATGAACGCAGAGCACAGCTCCGTGGTTTATCTTCTCTGTGTCTCTCTTTCCATCTCTCTCCCTCGCTCCTCTTTCCCTCTCCCCATCCCTTTCCCTCTCTCTCTCTCTCTTTCTCCCGCCGACTCTCTCTCTCCCCTTTATCTCCCTGTCTCTCTCGCCCACTGTCTCTTTGTCTACCATTCTCTCTTTCCTTCTCTCTCTCTCTCTCCGTCACTCTCCCTCTCTCTTTCTCTGAAACCCACTCTATCTTTCTCTCTCTGTCTCAACCTCACTCTTCCCCTCTTTCTCATTCTTTCACCCACCGACAGCTTTCTCCTCTCTCCTCTCTGTCTGTTTCGTCTGCCTTTTTTTCCACATCCATCCTCTTCTCTTTTAAATCCCTTCATCTTTCCTCCCTGTCTTCATTCGCGGTTCTCCACAGCTCTCTCGCTCTCTTTCTTGATTCCCTCTCTCGTTCTCACCGTCTCCCAGCGATTGTCTCTTCCACTCATCCCTCCATCCTCTCTCCTCCTCTCCTCTCCTCCACCCAGCTGGAGATTAGGCAGGAATGGCTTCCTCTGTTTGTGTGCTACCCTACCATTACACACTCACAGTGACACACACACACACACACAGTGACACACACATACACTGTGACACACACCCACACACACATACACACACACACACACACACACACAACACACATCAACACATGCGCCTACAACGACAGATAGACACATAAACTGAAACATATACTCAAACACAAGCAGGCAGGCAGGCAGCCACACACACACACACACTTAAACACAGGCAGGCAGGCACAAAAACACATAGGCATCCATACGGACACCAAACCTACACACACACACACACAAACACAGGCAGGCAGGCACATAGACACACACACACACACACAGGCTAATTAGCAGCTGCTGTCAGATCCTTTCCGAACGGAAGTCAGGACTCACCCTCGAGGTGTCACAGTAGGAGTCTCTTTCACCCCCCTGACACACACACACACACACGTAGACGCAAACACACCCACACACACACACACACACATACATACACATGTAGATGCAGACACGCACGCATAGACACACTCACAAACACACACACGCAGGCAGAAGGGCCCATACACACACACACACACACACACACACACACACACACACACACACGCACGCACTTAACCCACTGGTGATGAAGAGTCTATTCCTCTTTACCCACTGATGATGAAGAGTCTATTTCTCTGTACCCACTGGTGATGAAGAGTCTATTCCTCTGTACCCACTGATGATGAAGAGTCTATTCCTCTGTACCCACTGGTGATGAAGAGTCTATTCCTCTGTGATCCACTGGTGATGAAGTCTTTTCCTCTGTACTCACTGGTGGTTGTGTAATTATTCTGGAGAAAACAGGGCCTTGTTGATGGAGTTGTTTTGCATTTTTCTTTAGCGTTTTGAGTTTTTAATACGAGGCTTTATGATTGTCTTTAGCTTTCTTGTTGTTTTGTGTGTACTGTAATGTTATGTGTGTAATGTGTGATTTTGCTCAAGGTATCTAAAGTGTGTGTGTGTGTGTGTGTGTGTGTGTATGCTGGTGTGCATGCGTGCGTTTGTGTGTACATGGGCCTGTGAGAGCGGGGCCGTCTAGGGGGCTGAGTGATGGAGTCCTGATTACGGAGCCAGAGAGTGGTGGCAGGTGATCAGTCCGATCCAGAGGAGGGCCAGGGGTGGGGGCGTCTCTCAAGGGGCGCCTGCCTAGGAGGACTATCATCTGGCTGACTACTAGCAGCAGCCTCCTCTTAGACACAAAGCACGTGGCCACATGTCGTCACCCCCGTGCATTTGCAGAGTCTAAGTGGATCGCCGGCTCTCGTTATGTTCCTCCTCTCGGGGGCTAATGAGGTTCAACAAGTACTCACTAGGCTTCAGAGAGCTCTTAGGTTGTCTTTCTCGCAGTGCATCGTCTGCACTACAAGGTTATGCTGTTGTGCCTATTCCGCACACGAAGGAAACCAAGCACATTGCGTGTCGTTTTACATGGCAATGGTTTCGTACATTAAATACGGATGTGGTTTGATTCGCGTTACGGCATCATCAAACAACTTTTTTTCAATGACCTCTCATTCGAAAACACATTGTACAGTTGCCTCGTATTGAAACGCAGTGGGTTTGTGTCACGTCTCAGACCGATGAACACCTCGACGATGCTAAGCCCTCCCTGCGGTTCACCACACTCCACGCCGCGCGGCGAAAAGCTTTGCTTCGCCGAGCTCTTAACAAGCCTCCTCCGCCGTCCACGGCACTTGTGCTCAAGTGCAAACACACCGCGGACTCGAGCAGGAGGGACGCTCACTTACAGCGGGACGTGGCGCTAAACCGCCGCCGCCTGCGAAGTCGAGGCGAGGCGGCGTCCCCGGATGAATCAGCGGGGAGGCTGAAAAAGGAGGGAGGACGCGCCAGTGAGTCACGCTGGGAAGACGTCAAAGGAAGTTCAACGCGCGTGTCGCTCGGCCCTCGGAGGCGTGCACACAGGGGGCCGGAACGTTCACAGGCCGCTCGCTGCCCTTTTCCCCTTCGACCTTATATGACACAGGCACATGATCAAAGCAAAAGAATAATCCGGCACTTTTTGGGGTGCTATACGGTATATATGCCCCGTCTCATTAGACCTGGCCGACAAACGGAAAGTTGGCTACTACAAAGGCGTCTAAAAAGGTTGGATGAAAGTCTACGAGGGGACAAAAGAAAAACAGTTCTCTTAGTTTATTAATTGGTTTACTCACCAGCACTGTAGCGGTGTAGCCAATACCACTCAAATGTCACCAGTGACTTTCTGACATTCAGCCGTTTTTAATCAAAATGGAGTGGGTTAGGCCATTCTCTACTCGGAAACTGTTCAGAGGAGGACGAGGAGGAGGACGAGCCACGGAGAGTGGACCCAATATGAAGCAGTGCTTGTCTAGGTGTCTCTTGAGACTGAATAGCCTGTCCAATGAGCTAGTCTCAAGGCTTCATATCTGGCATGCTATCAAAAGTGTGTTATCTTTTTTCCCTGACTGGCTGTTGTGGCTACGGAGGACAGTTCATCTATCCACTTCACTTTCACAATCATATTCATAGCCATATAGACCCTTCCACACACACGTTGCATATTTGAGCATTGTTGGAAAGTGGAGCTTGGCAGAGACGGAGGGAGGGACAGCAGGTGACGCCACACTGTGTCTCTGGAGCGCTGACTGAGCTGCGTCGACGCGGAGCCTTCCATTTTGACGACGGTTTGAAAAATGTCTTTTCAACTTTGCTGCAAGAAAAGAGGAGGGGAATAAGTAATGGGACTGGAGCCAAATAAGATTTCTCCTAGACAAGCTGAGGGAAGCCACCCAGCCTTTGTGTTCTGAGCTCAACCTCCTTCACTGCTCTACCACTCCCTCCTCCTCCTCCCGACCCCCCACTCCTTTCCGTCCGCTAGCTCCAATGCTGCAGCCCTGATTAAATAATAAGGGCAGTGATGTGTTTTGCTCACGGCAAACATGGTGGACAAGACTGAATAAGTTGTTTCCTGTTGAAATAGAGTTCAGACTAATAAAAAAAAAAGTGGGACCTTGTCTTGACTCCTTACGGTCACTTCCTTGTTGTCACTAGAGGATAGTCCTCTCTTCAGCAGCTAACACTTTCTTTGTTTTTGTTCTTTTGGCTCAAGGGAAATTGCAGAGGAAAGAGAGATTGAACGAGCTGAACACCAACCTCCCACTCTGGTTCTCTCCTCCATCCCCCACCACTTCACTCTGGATCTTTCCGTTGGCCACTCATCCCAAAAGTGTCTGCGTTTGACATTCAATTGATCTCTCATTGCAGTGCACTTTCTTTTCTTTCTCTCTGCCACACACATATTCAGATTTGGAGTGGATTTCCGTGCGAGACATCTTGCTGCAGAGCTGGCAGAAGGTCACTTGGAAGGATTGTCAGACCGAACTAATGGAGGATGGGATTGTGATAAAAAAGCTGCCGCATTACGACTCAATGCACCTCTGAATGAAGGCGTGCTTTGGCTAATTAAAGCCTCTGAGAATGTCGCGTATTGGAAAAGATAGGACTAACCAGAGCCATTTACACTGGAATTCATTTTGACTTTATTAGGAAAACGATATGGCAATTTTGCAGATTAAGCCAAGACATATTTAGTTCAGTTTGGTGTTTTTTATTATATAAAATAAAACATTCCGAGTAGAGCACACATAGTGCTTACACATGCACGCACGCACACACACGCGCACATTTGTCATGTGAAATTAACAAATTGTGGTCTTTTCCTTCCAAAGAAGTTCTAGTTTCTGCACCAAATAAAACTATTCCTCAAGCATGAGAGACTTTGTGTCCACTAACAAAGCCGCTTAAAAATGTTCATTAATCAACCTTGAGTGACAACTACGTTATCAAGCAACTAGGCCAATGGTATGTAAATTAATGGAACCGTATTCATTAGGCAGTGTCAGAGAAGACGACACAACACTTATGCTGCAAAGCTCTGACAGAGCTGTCTGTCACAAGTATACTCATTCACCACAATGTGTCAACCAAAATACACAAACAAGACGGATAAACAATATATGCATTTTCAAGGAGACAATTGTTTGGTCCATTTTCCTCTCTAATAGCCAATGTCCAGCATGACTCCCTCAATATACTTGGTGGCCCTCCTCCCTAATCGCTCTGACAAGGCCAAACTGCTGGCTTATTCATCGAGGAAGCTCATTCACGTTCAGCCGTTTACCTAAAGACAATGTCCAAAGAAACTGTCTGGTCCTCTTAAGTGGAGCTCCCTGCCTCAGCATGGACAATAACCTACTGTTATAGCCTTCCCAAAGCACAGTGGTGAGTGGCCTCCCTCCACCTGGGAGAGGAGACGGTGGGGTCATTTAGGAGCAGCCATTAGAGGCAGGGCTCGCACAACCCATTACGATGGCAGCAGTGGTAACCTCGGCCCTGGCCCGTGTGACAACCTTAGCAACGGTTTTTGGGGGGCAGCAACGGGAGCGCTCCCGTGCAGGTGTGGACGAATGCCACAGCAGCACACGGCCGCAGCTCCCGCAGAGATGGCGCGCCAAGCCGTGCGACGGCAAACTTACCCACTCACTTCACTCAGCGCTCCGTGTGACCACGGCCCCAGCAGAACGGGCACGCTGCTAGTTAATCAACCAGCAGCCTTGAAGTCCAAATCTCTAGAGAGGGCGCCAATGGGTACGGAGAGAGATTCCAATTGGAACAGCAGCTGAGACGGAAAATTGGTCAAAGTAATTAGAGAGTTAATCAGCAGGGTGCAACGCAAGAACATCAATCCCCCCCACACCTCTCTCTCTCTCTCTCTGTGTGGCTCTCTTTTTCTTCCTCCTACTTTTCTTCTGTAATCAAAAGATAGATTATCTGGTCTTGTCCATAGTAGTCAAAGTGGAAACAAATAAAAAAGCTTTCTCATCCCTGTTCTGTAAACTGGACTGCACAGTCTTAAGAGGTCACCTGTGTAGAGGAAGATGAAAATGTTTTTTTTAGATATAGTGACCTTTCCTCACAGTTTCAACCTCTTACAAAATGATCAACAGAAATAAAGGGAAATCCTTGAGCGATTTGTCTGATCTGCAGTGAGTAATGTCACATCATGGCATTTTAATATCCAATCTTATTGCCAAATTCCCTTTGTTCCACGTCTCGTATTACTAACCAAAGGTATTGCACGGCGAGCACACCAAGATGGATTCTGGGCTGATTGGAACTCATAAATTCAAAGAGAAGCCTGTGTGCCCACCAAAACGCCCCTGTGGTTGTGAACTGTGTCAGTACTAAATGAGTTCCAATGAGAGGATGAGGCAGCCGGCTTGCAGCTTTTTGTCTCTTTAAAATGATCTCTTGATTGCACATTGAAATATTTTCTAAACAGAGACACGTATCAATCAATACCGGCTGCATGGTTGGGGTTAAAATGTGATTCACCCTTGGAGCTTCGGATTAACGTCAACAAATGGAAGGGACTTAAACAGATTGAACTCATCGTTAAACAGAAAGGAAACGTTTTATGTTACTCGATTTTCATGTCTCCCATTAGATTAAAACAGAGGTAACAATTATTCTAAATTATATTTCACTCTCTTTATTATTGTCTCCATCAGTTACACAGAAGCGAAAACATCTGGAAGTGGTGAGGCTGGGCATTAAATGTCTGCTAAAAGAAAAAGCAAGCGGAACTCCGCTTTACTCCAAGTCTCATCCAGGCCATCTGTTACTGTCTATCAACTCTAATGAGAGAAGAAAGCCAGGAGACTGGGATGTGCAGGAGCCCACTTTGGAGCAATTTATTGACAATCAATCCTATTGTCTTATGGGGAGCGACTAGGCGTGAGTGTACTTCTATCCTTTCAAATTCAATTAAGCTCTATTAAATGAAAGGAATAACATTAAGATCTATTAAATGCATTTTAATATGTTTATGAGGGGAAAACATTTTCAAATGGAAAAAACAGGGAATATTATGAAAGGAAACCCACCTCAAAAAAAAACAAAAAAAACTGCAAGCAGCATTTACCAAGGCAATTTCATATGCTTGGCAAACCAGCACTCAACCCAGAGTCTTAATCAATCCAAATAATTCCATCAAATCTATGTGATAAGCCAGAATCTCACAAATACTTGAGATTCCCTTGGGCCGTGACCTTACTCTATCATAATTCTATAAAGTCTATTATTTTTGCATCATAGAACACCTAAATATATTGTGGTTGCCTTATAGTGAAATCTTTATCAAGCTGATGCTCTAATCACACACAGATCAGGTAGTCCAGCAACTATCTGGATTTACAATTTGAATTGACAGTATTTTATCCTTCATTAGTCAAATGTTCTTTTTTTGTGTGTCAGTGAAACCCATTGCCATCTTTCTCAAAAACAAAAAGAACACTTGTAAGGCCAAAACATTGTATAATACAATGGCGGATGGCTTAATATATAGCCAATTCTGTAAGTGCTGCACTCTTGAATGCCGTAGCTGTTGAGCTTATCTCAGTTCACCCTGATATCTCGATTTATATGTTTTGCAGTATATTAACATCAACATTGGTCAATGTCAGCAGATAGTTTGCAAGGGTTATCGAATTCTCCATTTTCATTTTGTCTGTCATTCTGCCAGTATGAATCCTGTTTTGGGGTAGACGGGTGACTGCTGGAGGGATGACAAGACCCAGATCAGCCAGCCACGACAAGAATGCTTATCACTGCCCCCCAAAACGTCTAACAATGAATCATAGTCACCAAAGCACTGAGAGAAACTTACTAGGCGAATTAAATAGTGTGTGTTTTTTTGGTTTGCCAGTGTGTGTGCATGTGTGTGTGTGTGTGTGTGTGTGTGTGTGTGTGTGTGTGTGTGTGTGTGTGTGTGTTAGTGTATGTGTGTGTATGTGTGTGTGTACCGTCTGTCTGCACCGTTAATACTGTAGCTGCAGGTCTTTTTCAAGAACACTGGTTATCTCTGCCCTGCATGACTCCACCGGGCCTGACAGCATTCCATCGTGTGTGGAGGCTTCTGCGGCCTCCTGGGACTGCCTGCTGACTCATCAAAACCCAATGTGAAGTGACACACTGAGGAGACACAAATTAAATTCCTCCCACAGTCACTTAGAAATAACCCCATATTCCCCCAGTCTGTAATGTCATATTGTCAAGTCATCAACTCGGTTACAAAAAATACATCTCTAAGTTTGACCAAATATGCTACTTTACTTAGACAATCTTACAGACTGAGGTGAGGATTTTGGGTCTGGTGTATTCTTCCAGACCCCCAGGCTGCATGGGATTATTTATTTTCCACGTTAAGTTTACAAATACTGAGATATCTATAAAGACATAAATACATTAGGTGTACATAATAAGAAAACTGACACATTTCCAATTTAATCTCTTGATTTACGTTTGTTTTACTGCACCTTTGAGTTCATAAGCGTTTCCAGGATTTCACAAATTTGATTATTTGTGATCAAAATTACATACTACAACCTGCTGACTTGTCTCGCCCACCGCTTCACTCCAGCACTGCATCTCTCTCGAGTACGAATTGACTCTTAATTGTTAAATTGTCCGTAGTGAGTGAGAGTTGTTGTCTGTCTCTGTGTTGGCCCTGTGATAGACCTGCACAGGGTGTACCCTGCCTCTCGGCCTATGTTGCCTTTGCTAGGCTCCAGCCCCCATCCCCCCTGCAACCCTGCAAAGGATAAGCGGTGAAGCTAATGGATGGATGGATGGTTTCACCTCTGGCTTATTAGTCTCTGGACATAAGCTCTCACGTTTTCGCTGTGTGTAGAGCGTCATTGAACATACCTACTTGTGTGCACGACTGACCTTTAGAATATTTTGCATCTGGTCTTTCTCTTTGCTTACCAAGAGATTTTTTTGTTAATGGTCATTTGCGTGAGCTTAAGTAAAGGTATTAGTTCTACCTGGCAATTGATCAATTACAATACCAAAGATTGCGGAAAGACACGATTTTACCTTACCCGGCATTCAAAATCTTTCGTTTTGCTTTCAGCCTCATGTCAAAAATTAAGACAGACGTTAGACATATTACAGCTTTGCCTCTGCAAACACTTACACAATTTATAGCTGATTGTTTGCTGCTACCTGAGTTTTTGAATTGTGGTCACGGGTAATTATGGTTCCCTTGGCTGCCAAGGCCCTGGGTAAAAAGTGCCATGCCTACCCCTTTAGCCAGCACAATGTAAATCTGATGGCGGGTGGTGGGAAGCCAGCTACAGTAATTGACACGACATGCATCCTGCTGAGACTCACCATCTGTAGTGATATCATTATGCCGGGTGTTATTTTCTGTGGAGTCTACTAAACCTGTCATTATCCCAGTTAGGGGTTGCTGGTTATTGCATTAAGCAAGCCAGCGATGGTAGTCCCGCAACATGGGGGGGGCCTCTGACACTGTGGGCCATGCTCTCCCGGTCATTATCCATCAGTGTGTTCAGATTCATTCTGCCGACTCGCCGGGGCCACCGGATAATGAGAGCGCTCCCCAGCCCACTTGGAAACCCAGGTCAGGTGACCAGGCAGAGGTTGGGATGCGCATCACTCACACAGACCAATTACCAGCTGACGGGAAGCTTCCTGCCTATTTCGCCATGGCGTAGTCGCGTTTAACATATGCAGCCTGGAACGTGTGCGTTTGAGGGTGCCTGCGTTAAAGAGAGGCGGGCCAAAAGGCAAAGCGTATTGTGAAGGGGCCAGTTAGCTGGACAGACCTCTGAATGATAAATAGGACAACGGGCATCAATGAATAATCGACAGTGAGACAGAGAGAGAGAGAGAGAGA
>JAVQJS010154676.1:0-16761 GCA_036024795.1 Galaxias rostratus
ACCTCAGTAAAGTTAATTTTATACTTTAATTGATGTCTGTAGAGTCGTGCATTTGGGTCCACCATCAGTGTCAAGGGATAAAGACAGCTAGTAAAGCTGGTAAGTGCTGGTGGATTAATCTGAGGTTTGTATGATTCAAACAAGTTTTGTGCTTGCTATTTAAAATGCTAACTTGCTGGTAGTGACTTCCGTTAACTTTGACCTAACCAGACAGCGATACAGTCGTAAGGCCAAAATAATGACAGTTTATTTTGTTTTGTGGGATAATCGATGTGCAAGTCCTTTTCTTTAATGTGTTTTTTTACACAGGGCGAGACAAAACCCTTCCCCACAGGTTCCTTCTAGTTCTGGGATGGTAGCTTTCCCTGTTTAGACTCGCCTATGGGTCTTGGCACTCTTTACAAAAGAGCCCATTGGTTGACACATCCATCAATAATTAATAAGAATCTGTCATGCTTACAAACAAGTCGATAGAAAGACAATATTGCACTTAATTAGTCCACAATGGTATCAGTCAGCTTACTTTTCCACTATTACACTTTTCACAAGAACATTATGTTGTTTCTGTTTCAAGTGTGAAAGTTATTGTGCAGTTCGAATGTACCAGAATGTAATAAAAAGTACATAAAGTTTGGTGTTTGATCCATTTGTAGCTCAAATGAGCCTAAGAATGCTTTGTTTTCATCCTCACTCTCTCTTAGTGGTGCATCTGCTCTTTAGCACTTTCTTGTGTAAGAAAATCCACCATACGCTTTGTTTTCTTCATTCTTTTTTGATGTATGTGTCACATGACACATGTCATTGGTGATTCTAAATTGTCCTGGGGTATGCTCCAGCCCCCGTGACCCTGCATAGGGTAAGTGGTATGGCTAATGGATGGTCACAGAAACATGTCCAACAGATTTAAACTCGCCTGGGGGGACTGGTCAAAGCACCTTTAGACATCTTGGTCATCCTCTGTAAAATGTCACTGCCTAGTGCCA
Source organism: Galaxias rostratus (assembly GCA_036024795.1). Classification (NCBI taxonomy): domain Eukaryota; kingdom Metazoa; phylum Chordata; class Actinopteri; order Galaxiiformes; family Galaxiidae; genus Galaxias; species Galaxias rostratus. The sequence continues at coordinate 984 of JAVQJS010154676.1, forward strand.
ACAGGATTCTGGTCTTGGTAATAGCTACATTTGAATTTGTGTTAATCTTTTGGAGAAATAAAGTTATGATAGAATATGCGTGTGTGTGTCGATTGTGTGTGTGCATAAGGGATATTATGTTACAAAGAAAACATTAAATTGCTATTTTAGCATGATTTTCTAAATGAGAAAAAATCTGACAGAGGTCTAGCCATGGCTTAGCTTAAATAGAGTTGTATATTCAACTTCCTGGTGAATCATGATTACAAGTTAATCCAATCTAAAGATCTACATTCTCCAGGGTTTGAATTAGTTGCTCTTCCAGTGTCTGCTGCCTTAATCTGACTTTGACTGTTCCAGACAGTGGCCAGACACCATTGCCCTGCCAGGAAAAAGGATGCCCATTTAGGCATTAGCTTTTTAAAGAGTCAACTCAGTGTGTGTGTGTGTGTGTGGAAACTAAAATAATAATTATTTAATCAACTGTGGGAGCCTTTTTATCATATAATGCTTTTTTTATCCTCACCCTCATCTAATATAATAATCATCAGCATCACCAAAGAGGAAAGCAACACCTCTATGTATTCTTCACTATGTATGTAATACATATGTAATACTAAGTATTAAGTGTCACTTATGTTCCTGCGATAATAATAATTACTATTATTATCATCAGTGTTTTTTATAAGTCAGATAATCAGAACGTTAAGTAACCATACATTAATAAAGTGTGTGTGCGCGCGTGGCGCGCGTGTTTGTGGAGGTAAATTTTGTCCTCGGTCGTGTGCATGATTTCGAACTTTAACCAAATCTCAACCTAACATGAGTCGTCATACTGTTCCCCGGCACTGGTTGGATGGAGACCCCGTATTCCTCGTTCTGATTGGTCCAAATTTACATTATTTTGCTCCTATAACACGGTTCAATTGTCCTTCAACGTGATACATCCACATTGGTGTGAAAATGGCGAGCTGGTGTGTAAGAGCAGTGAGACAGAGCTTTTCTGTTGTACCATCACCTTTACTGCAAAGGTAATACAAATTCTATGTGTTTTTTTATTTTTTTTTATTGTTGCTCTTGCTTGAGGAATCATATTGTTTCGGCTTTACTTTTCTTATACGTGTCATTTGCCTTGTGCTGTGTCGTGTGGTGCTTATCAATGATGGCTAGCTACTAGCTAGCTCTCTAGAAGACCAGAAGATTCACTACGCTTTAGTTATGTAACTTTACTTAAAAAAAGTAGGACAAGGACAACACCTTCTAAGGTGCTTCGTTTATGAAAGTGCGAAAACTCTAAATACATTAAGGTGTTATGATAGGGACACTTTGTAAGTAGGCTCGGTCATTTGGTGTTACAGTAGGACGATGACATAACGTGAGCTATGCAATGCCATAATAGACTTGCTCATTTACCTAAAGATACATTTTTAACTATAAATAGGCATTGCTACTTGCATAATGTCTTAAGTCAATCACTCACGATTGTTTGTCTAAATAAAAAGTTTGTTATTTTCAGAAAGGCTTTCATTACAGTAGCCCTGAGTTGATTTACCTGGATATCATTAACCCTCCTCTTGTGTTAGCTTTCTGTTACGGGTCTGTGCAGACCCTAACACAGGAGGAAGGTTAACTTGACCGTTTGCATATATCCTGTGTCTCTTTCTAGAGCGTCTCCACGGCAGCTATGTTCTGCAGCACAGCAGAAAAGCGGCCAGGGGGCGGAGGAGGAGGCCAAGCCCGAACACAGTGCTGCAGAAAGTGCCTTGGTTGAGGAGAAGACTCAGCTCGAGGAAAAGCTCAAGGAGCTTACCGTAAATCTGAATTATTTCTTAAAACAAATTTAGCTGAGCTTGTGTGAATACAGAAAATGATTAGTTCAATATTTGCTGTAGTTATAGTAATATTTCAAATATAACATGTATTGTTACTGCCACTGCTAACACTAGCTTCTTTTCACAGGACAAGTACATGCGGGCTCTAGCTGATAAAGAAAACCATAGAACCAGAAGTAAGAAGATGACAGACGATGCAAAGCTATATGGTAAAACACCTATTTGTCTGGAGTCTTATTTAATAAAGTTCCTGCTTCTCATTGGCTATAGCAAGTGATAATGGCTTGCGTTTAACTATAATACTTTTGACCACTACCCTTTTTGAACCCCTCCCTCTAAGGAATCCAAAGTTTCTGCAAGGACCTGTTAGAGGTAGCGGACATCTTGGAGAAGGCAACAGAGAGTGTGCCAAAGGAGGAAGTTAGCACCAATAACCCACACCTAAAGAACCTGTATGATGGCTTGGTGATGACCGAGACCCAGATGCAGAAGGTCTTCTCCAAACACGGCTTAATCAAGCTCAACCCAGAGGGGCAGAAATTTAACCCTTATGAGCATGAGGCCCTGTTCCACGCCCCCGTGGAAGGCAAGGAGCCGGGCACAGTGGCTGTGGTGACGAAGGTGGGCTACAAGATTCACGATCGCACCCTCAGGCCGGCATTGGTAGGTGTGGCCAAAGCTCCCTAGAGATGAACCCCCATGGGTTAATGACATTGTGTTGGTTTGTTGTTGCCTGGGTGAGAGATCACTTTTCTCCAGGCAAGTCAGGACGCCCCACCACCTTTCTCTTACCTTTATCCCCTGAACCCTTACCCAATGGTTATGGGATGCGACACATTACATTTGATGAGTGTTTGTGTACTGGTGTAACCAATTCTGACACAGTACAGACTTCTCAAGACAAGTTCTCCATAGCTTAGTTGATTTCTTTTTTAATCCAAATGCCACCACCAAGCCTTGTTGCAGTGATGGTGTGTGGCGATGTTTTAAATATTTTCTGGTGGATACCAACCGTGGTTGGTTCCGTTAAAAAAAGCTGCCCCACTGAATATGTTTGGGATAAGAAAAGTGGTCAATTGAAAACTGATAGGGGTGACATTGTTTATCTAGAGCATGGGGTAAGTTTCCCTTATTTCATGACGTACTGGTTTAATTCTAGTGATTATGATTGATGATATCAAATGCAATGAAGACTCATATTTTCATCAGAGTAGGTTTTCCTGTCTATCTTTGTCGTCAGTCACCAATAAGATTTGTAGACCAACATTTGTGGGCAACTGTCCAATCAGTACCTCTGCGCCTGAAATTAAATTAATAAAAATGAGGCTTATTACCTTGTATTAGTCTTACTCTTTGTGTCCATGCATTCACACATGCGCCATGCAAAAAGGTTTTGACACTTCCCCAACACAGACTACTTATTGAAAAACACTGGACATCTAATTGGTAAAGGCATTTGTACTTTTAATGCACAACATCCACACCAGGTCACGTGCACCACACACGTCAGGGCTGTGGAAAAGCCCAACAGTTTGACCATCCTAACCAAACAAACAAATGCTTAAAATTCTGAAGCACACTACAGATACTTGTGAACAGCATGCCAAGACAACACCCTAAACATTTGAGAACAGTTTGTTTCCACATTTAAGATTTCCTGATTTTACTACAAAAGATATGAAAAAAAAATAAAATAAAAATACTGTGCAATATGTGGATCAGTATTTATATTTTCTTTTTTAATGTATCTTACAAAAATTATATACATGTGGTTAGCAATATCTGCCACAGGAATAAAATAGAAAATATTTTCTTCTAGAAAAAAGCATTTGGAAACAATCTGAATTTTCTTGCAATATACAATTTTGTAACCACTGAACACTTGGCTGTACGAATGCAAACTAAAGGAAATACCAATCTCTCTGGTACTCGTGAACTGTAAAATAAAGTTTGTCATCATTAAACTATGAGTAACTTAATATCTACAACATAAACGTGAAAGCTTAAACCTTAAAAAAATATTTGAATACACTGAAAAAAACCTATTCAGTGGTATCCCATACTGGTCAATGTAACTGGCACAAAATGGCATAACCTGAATGGTCCAATTAAATAGTATGTTATTTATAATGCCAATGCTTGATATGGGCCTATGCATTGAGGAACAACTAACCAGTCCAGTTGAAAAATATTTCTTTCCAATCATTGGTCAGATTGATTTTAGAGATGGCCTTTAACTCCCTTGTTTTGGTTCTTAAACCAGTGTACACTCAGTTTATTGAAGCTTATAATTTGAGTCTGCTTTAAGGCATTTGTTTCAGAAGATTTGTTTTTAGAATATTTTAGTCTGCCATTGTTTTTAAGCCAGGTTATGACCTACAAAATTAGAATCCTTAGAACCAAAACCTAGAATTTTCTTTATCTTTATCATCTTGCTCCATATCCACTTTTATTTACTCACACATTTTTAACGGGAGCCCAAAACCGATTACAACATAATTTTCATGTAAATTAGCTATTTCAGTGCCCCTACGGTTGAGCGAAACTTCTGAGATACAAAATTAAATTAAACTGTTGGGGGTTTATTATAGCCTTTCAACCTAAATTTTAACTTAAATCAAGCAAAGACGTTTTTATTGACTTTGAAATCAAACCTATGTGTAATAAAAGCAGTGTGATATCAAAGAGGAAGTAAATATAAAGAATATTTTTCATCTTTGGTATTGGTTTGGTTCTGTTAAAGGACTTTTTGTTGCAAATAAGTATTGTAAATTTCCTTTATATTAAAAATGCTACAATGTGATCGTAGTCAATAAAATTCCATAATGTCACAATGAAACACCAAATTTGTTTTAGTCTCTAACCTGTTTAAACATTCCCTATCCATGTAGGTACGGTAAGGTAATGTTTGGCCCGATAACATTAAAATGGCAGCCAATAATCTTTATAGAACTTTCCAGCAGTGACAATGTGTTCTATCCACTACTCTAAAACAAACTGTATTTAAAAGGAAATAAAGACAAAAACGCTTTAAAAAATCTATCACGTTGATGGTCCTAATGCTAGCTTTGAATAGATGGATATCGACACAACAAAATTTGCAAATCTATTATAAGGCTAAGCATGCACCGTAAAAGGTAGGGCAATGAGGAATCCACTGCAGTTTACGTACACTTCCATTCAGCCAAAAGGCATTACCTCTTAAATAAAGGTGTGGAAAACCCAATGGGCTTGCTAATTTGGCAAGAAAAGACATTTAGCTCTGTGCTAGATAATTATTAAACCCCAAATTATTTGTCTTTTTTGCTTGTGTTTCTTTAGTAAACTTGAAGAACCCCTCAGAATGGGTGTTTTTTGATTGGTTACCGTAACCTTCAAGAGTCATAATATTTGTTGCCTGTCGTAACCCTCCCTGCCAAATGATCCTGTGAACAAAGTTTTTTTTTCAATTTGGAGAGTACAGTCTAATCTTACTTTCACTTCATGGGGCATGGGGTGACTGTATTGCTTAATGTACATTTGTAGGCCAGTGAGAATAATCTATTCATCAGAATAAAAACAAAAGGTTAGCTGATTCTGAAACATTTTCTGGCAAATTGAGATTGTGCAATGATGACCACAATCCACACAAATGTACCCCAAACATGAACAATCTGTTGATTTGAATGCAAAAATATATTTGTTTTGTTCCTTTGCCCTTAGTAAAGAATCAAAACATGTGTAATTATGTTTATGACATCCTGTCCTACAGTGTGGCCATAAATAACAAAGCTATCCACGTCAAGCGGTTTTGGCCTGCTGGGAGCATCCAGCCAATCACAAATTGTTTATAAGATAATGAGGACCAGTAAGAGTCTTTAGCTCTAGGTCTAGATAAAGGGAATGATGGGGGGTTAGGACGTGTCCCGAGATATCCAGCCGCTCTCTGTAAGAAAGCTAAAGATGCGCTTCTTGAGAACCTTGTCCAGGTAGCTAGGTAGCCGGCTCTTGGAGGGTATGCCCTGGCGCTTCTGGAGGTGGTCCTTGATAATGATGGCTTTGACAGTGAGATAGCGAGTGGGGCTGAGGTTGAGCGAGTTGCACAGCACCTTCTCCCGGTCCGACAGCAGTTCAAAACCCGACAAGTTCTCGATGGCGGCAAACTCCCCGTCTTTACTTTCCTCTTTGACGCTTCCCCCGCCACCAAGCCCACCTATACCCCCGGCCCAAACCCCTCCTCCTCCCCCCACGCCCAGGACCCCTCCTCCTCCTCCGCCTCCACCTCCGCTGCCCCTTTTGGAGGGAGTGACACTCTTGTTTTCTTTGCGCTTTTCCCGCTTGTGGCGCGCTGCTTCGTATTCGGCCGACTCATCCAGCCGCGTGATGCCGTTGCGGCGGTAGCGTTGCAGCTCGCGCACCTTGGTCCGCAGCACACGTTCCTTGTGGACGTTCTCAAAGAAGTCCTCAAACTCCCGCTGGGCCATGAACTGGCACAGGGCCCTGAGCCGCACCCGCTGCTCCTTCTCCTCCTTCGTGATCTTGCGCTTTGGCATACTGGGCACCGGCGCTGGAGCCACCGCCAGCGCAAGAACGGCTGCCATTGCTGCTCCACCCCCAGGCACGGTGCCACCCACACCACTGGTGCCACTGGCGCCCACAGCCCCCGCCGGTCCTGGCTTCTCTTTCTCCTTGTCCTTCTTGTCACGGCCCAGGAAGACGGGGACCAGGTTGTAGTCCCGGGCAATATTCTTGTGGCGCTGGCGCTCGCGGAGCTTGCGCACATACATGTCCACGTGGGCACGCTTCATCTCGATCTCCACATCCTCGTCGTCGTAGTTCACGGAGAGGCCGCTGATGAGCTTCTCTGCCTCTTGGTCATACTCCATCTCGTAGTCGTCGCGCATGGGCATGTAACCCAGTTGCTGCTGCTCGGCCAGGGTGACATCCAGCGGGGGGAGTGGCGTGGTAAGGCTGGGGGAGAGGGGGCCACCGCTCGGGCAGGTGTGGTCTGTCACTCGGTTGGGTATGCTGTCAGGTATGCAGGCCTTGCCCAGGTTACCATGGATGTACATGCTGACATAGTGGTCCATGACCTCTTGAGGGGTCCGCGAGGCTCCCACATGAGTGGCCATGTCCTCCTGTAATAACACAAAAAACATGCAAACAACAGCAATATGTTATTGAAGAACATGTCTTTTTTTAGAGTAAATGTCATCTCTCAATTAAATATATTAATTAGCCGAATGCAATGGGCAAGAACAATATACTTGATTTAGCTTTAAAGTAATAGCATTATTTTGATTATCTCCATTAAATGTTTCCATTAATAATTTTCTTTGCAAACTAAACGTGGTTCCCATTGTAAACGTTGAAATAAGTGGCAGGACAGTCACATGCTTATAAGAGGCCATCCCAGGACACTTGAACGGGAAACAGAGAGCTGTCAAACTTAAGTGGGAAGTCTTTAACGTGATTTTTGTTATATACAAATACTGTTTATTTCTGTAGAGGTAGTTACGTTAGACTCCATGTACTAATGCGTTTTCATTCAAATAACTACGTAGCTATAAAAGTGAAATACCCAGTTTCCAAATCCATATTGCTCGATGGCATCGAGTAGCAACTGCTCTTCCCTGCTAGTCCATCCTCCCTCTGCTTCGGATCCCCAAAGGGTAAAGCGCCCGCCATCGACTTGCTGATAACCGTGCCATCGCCGATGATTACCAATTTCTGCCCCAGCAGAGAAGCACTCAGGGCATAGTTCGATGTCTGGGCAATCGGTACAGCGAAGCCGTAGATTTGTAACATCTGCAAGGCAATTCACGCAGTACTTCTTTCCTAGGTCGGCCATGTCGTTGGCTCCGGCTTGTTGTTGGAAGCGGCACTGCTGCGGAAGGAGGGCATGCGTAGTGGAGTGTCCTCTGGTCTGACTGCCTCGACTCATTAATATTAATGAGTCTGCCTCAAAAGTAATCTTATTGGCTTACAGAATCAGTTACCAAGACAACGCAAAACACCACTCGTTTTATTGACAAAGTGTACAAGGAGTCAAAATATCAAGTGAAAATAACTTGGCCTCGTTTATTTTTTTAATACATTTTTGAAGATTCTGAATAATTTGGTACATACATATTGAATTGTCTTGGTAGCTAGCTGCTTTACTATGGATGAGACAGACCAGACAGATGAAAGCTCTGAGATTGAGAGGGAAAATACAGCGATTGAAAACGACAAAGATGAAATTACAGAAGATATTGGTGATGATAGCATTCAATTTGATGAGCTGCTGAAAGATAATCCAGTCACTACTGAAGACGGGGATGTAGAACAGCATAGGCTCAAATCAAAGAATGTCACACCAGAATCCAATGCTGAACCTGCCAGTGAAACAGAAGGAGGAAACTCTATAGCTGGTGTCACTACTAGAGGTGACATGCCCAGTAGCAATACATTTGAAGTTGGTGAGGCCCCAGAAATGAAGCCTTTGGTTGGGATGCCCTTGTCCCGCACCGGGAGCATTGACCTAGAGGAATGTGACATCAATGAGAATGATGATGGACTCCCCAACTTAGACCTGGGGACACCAGAAATGGAGACCACCAGCCCCGTCCAGAAAATGGAGAAGGACAAGGGTCCAACTCCAGCCGAAGACAAGGGCCCAAGCATCGACTATGAGGTGTACAAGGAGCACATCCGTGAGCTTCAGGCCGAGAAGGACAAACTCAGCCAACTCAACAACCTTCTCCAGATGAAGCTGGTAGACTACTTCCGCAAGAAGACGGGTGACGAGGTTCGTCCGGAGAAGGACAAGGGTGTGTCAGACCAGGAGCAGCGCTACCAGAAATACATGTCCACCATGGAGGACCTGAAGCAGCAGTACCGCCGTGACTCAGAGTCCTTCCATCTGCAAACGGAGGAGCTGAAGAAGCATGCCCACAATAAGTTGTCTCAGGTCTATCTTTTACTATTCTGAAATGTTTGTGCCTCTAAGCATGACCTCTGGTAGATCTTAAGAAGATTAAAGCAAAAATAATGAGGATTTTAGTTTTTGATTGCTTTCCTTTGCTTGGCTATTTCAAACAGGTGAGGAAAGGGATCAGATAATAAATGCTGCACACTCATTTCTTTTCTTTGGAGCAGGTGAACCTGGAGTGGAGTGCCTTCATGACACTGAAACGCGAGGTGGCCGTGAAAGCACTGAGTCTCCGTCGGGGTAAGACCATGGCACAGGCTGAGGTCGAGAAGATCCAGGTGGCCGAGCAGCGGCATGAGGATGAGTTGACGCATGTGCGCCTGGAGAACATCAAGCTGAAGAACAAGGTGCTTAAATCTGAGGCTACGCTCCGTGCCAAGGAGGAGCTAGCCGAGGGCCTCCACCTCATCGACTTTGAGCAGCTGAAGATCGAGAACCAGACGTACAACGAGAAGATCGAGGAGCGCAACGAGGAGCTGCTCAAGCTGCGCAAGAAGATCACAAGCACCGTTCAGGTGCGTTGACCAATCAGCCGAAGGGCTACATGGATACCCTGGAACAGGTTATCCAGCTGCTGCTCTTGCCTAAGCATGCAAGTGTTTTTTTCATTTCTATCAGGTCCTGACCCATGTGAAGGAGAAGCTCCAGTTTGTGCAGAACGAGAACCAGGCCAAGCGGGCTCAGCTGTTCGAGGTGGAGGCGGTGGTTGCTCAAAAGAGAGATGTGTTGACCCGCACCAAGCAGAGTCGCGATGGCCTGCGCGCCGACAACCTGAGGCTGCGCCAGCGCAGCGGCCTCTTGGGCAACGAGACTTTGCTGAGGAACTTTGAGGCGAAGGTGGACGCCTCGGAGGCCCTGGAACAGCGCCTGGAAGTGCTGAAGCGTCGGCATGCTGAGCTCATTCTCAAGTGTGCCGGGGTGAAGAAGAAGCTAGACCAGGCCAGGTCCATGGCCTCTCAGTGAAGGCTGTGCAAAGAGTCACACACATATTTGATCAAATTAAAACCTTCCTTTATTAAATTCTTTAGTACACTGGTAGTTCAATGTAACTTGTAACAATGTAATTTAATTTTTTCCAATTGGCCACAGATATAGATCGAGATTGATAGGACCTATGGCAAATTATAAATTAATTTGATAGAATTATACATATAATTCTAGTTATTTCTACTTAGCAATCAGCAGAGGGCACTACAGGATATAAACAGTCACCACATGAAGTCTTAGTCCTTAGTTGACATACCTAACCGTATGTGTGATATAATGTCTGACATATTCATTATGTCCAAATTGACACAACTTGTGCTGTCCCTGCGCACACATGCGAAAAAAGTTTAACTCGTCTGTTTTCACAGTGTTTCAGTCAGCCTGAACGCCTACATTTTCTTCAGAAGAGGGTGTCATAACTTCAATTAATCAACTCAATTTCACAAAATATGTGAAAAACTAATTTAAATCAAACATACAATTTCAATTAATTATATATTTTAGGTTGTTTAACAGGAAATTTCACCCTCATACACTTTTTATCAGGTTTTTGTAGACACACCTGTGTTGGGCGTGTGGTGGAACAAATTTAGTATGAATATAAATAAGAAATTACAATTATAATCGTTAAATGTTCAATAACTGAATGAGAACTTTCCTATATACATTGTGCAATCCAAAAATCATAATTAAATTAAAAGAAAGAACCAACTCATGTTGTAAACTCATCGCTACTACGGTGAATGCTGCTATATTTGATAAAGCAACAGCATCAATAGCAAAAAGAAAGAGTACATATTTGCAGAATGTGACTAATTAATGTCTTTATGATGTACGTTCATGTATGTTCTTAATCTTAGTTTTCTCTTTGAAAGCAGGTTCTCTAGAAAATACGCTGTTCATACACTGCCTTCATGATTTTCTGAACCCCCGGAACATTAGGATCTGCACAGATGTTATAATTGCATTGTGTTTGCAGGCAAAAAAAAAATCAGGCAGAAATAACAGCATCAAATACGTTTTTGTTTTTATGCATTTAAAACAAAATGTATTTTAAATTTTGCTCATATTACTCCGGCTATTCTGCCATACAATGTGCAACAACATTTGTCTGGATTTATTGCATCTGTTTTATAAAAAAGAAAAGTTATGATATATGCACAACATTTACAACTAGAATAAGAAATGTTGATATAAATGCAAAGTTCAATTCAACAGCTGTTTGAATTGATTGTGCATTATCCTGGAGGAAAAATTCTTTGTACAATATTAAACACTTAAGAATCTGTCACAGTTCTGTTTTAATTGCACAGACAGTGATGAGCACGGGGCAAATTATTGGCTATCATGCTGAACCACAGGGCTGCTCCAAGTAAACAAAAGTGCAAGATGTGACTGGACCTCATGATGGTTTGTGAAAATGTGAGCTTCTAGGATCATATTCTTTGTCTTCTGTTCTTATCAAGCCTAAAGCAAAGCAAGTAATGGGATTGCGCTTTGAGCAATGAGAGGGTGTTAATGTTAAGAAACTATTTTCTGCTCTTTTTCAATTGTGGAGATGAAAAGGAAAAAAAATACCCAATTGTGATATCATACGAAGGAAATGCTGATGTAATTCACCTACATTGTAGATCTATGCAAACCGTCCTGTTAAAAGTTTGACTAGTTGCTTTCAAACCTAGCATGAAAAAGTGTTTCTACTTTTAAAGGAATTACTTCCAACATGTAAAAAAAGGTGCCTCACAGGTTTACCAAGTTGAATATGTACAGATCTTTATTCAATAAAACTAGTTTGTATACAGTTCAAGTGAGATACAGTCCCAGTTCTGATCCCTCTGCCCTCCTTACCCATACATATCACTTCAAAGCCTGTTGGAGTCACTATAAGAAAACAAGGAGGAAAGAAAATCAAAAGGACTACACATTACATTACCAGTAAAATGGATATGTGTGTTGATGCACAGGTATGGTGTTGATGGGTATGTAGGGTTCTAGGAGGACAAGCTCAGGTAAGAGGGAGCACACACACACTGCTGTGTGAGCCTGTAGGAGCTGGGGAGGGCCAAGTCATACACACCCTGATCCCTGTAACATTCAAAAGCAAGCACACACTTTTATATAGCATACAATAAAATATTGCCTCTTGGCTTCATTTTCGTGACGGTTGACCGAAAACCAAAGCCTACAGCTTCTTTCCTGAGAAACTCTACTTCATGGAATGGTATGGAAACACACAAAACAAACAACATAACCAAACAAAAATAACCTGCATATGGTCACATCACACAAATAAGGCTCAAAACCAGAAACTTCAGGGGACAAAGAAAATATCAGAGGTTTAAAAGCACGCACGCAACCCCCCCCCCCCCCCCATGCACGCAGACACAGGGGTATACAGTACATTCTTAAGTCTCTTAGGGCTGTAGCAGCGTCCAGTCCACAGTCTGAGGTTAAGTGAGAGGGAAAATGCCTCCTTTAGGGGAGTTGTAAGGCCTCACTGCCCTGTGCACACCCGTCTCTTAACAAGATCCCTCTCAAAGGTTTGCAATCAATTCACAACCAACAACCCCCATGGTTTCTGGGGCACCATGGACTAGCCAGGAATTTTGGTCAACTGGAGCTTCTTCATATCATGGGTATGGTCGGACAACAGCTAAGGTATTGGGAAGGGTTGGAGCTGCTGTAGTTGGTCATCTAAGGCTCTCCAGATTGTCAGCGTTTCGGCACAGGGCTGGTCCTCTCCTGCTCCTTCTGTCGGGCCTGCAGAACCTGGGGACACAGCAGGAGGCGTAGGGGGGTCAGGGGAAATAACCTTGACAGACTACCTACATGTCTACATGTAAGGAACCTAATAATAAATGGAACATCATAGGAAAGCAAAAGTGCACACCTAAATGAACATTTTGCTAAACCCTGACCCCTAAGAATCACGTTTAAAAATTAAATCAGGAGTCACCACAGAAGCTCCCTCACCTGGGCCCACTTCCGGTTGCGGCTGGTCATGTGCACGGCGGCAATGTGGGTGAAGAGTGACTCTGCGGGAAGCAGCTCAGGCAGTCGTGTCAGGAACTGGGCCATGTGTATAAAGTCCATGCGGGTCAGCACGTCCTCGTACTGCCGCAGGATGCCCAGCGCCGTGCGGAACAAAAACTCCTCGCCATCGCGGCAGAACACGTCCCACACACGGCAAGCCAGGTCGAGGGGGAGTGACCTGCTGTACAAGGTGAAGATCCTGGCGAGGAGGCCAAGATGAGGGGTTAGGACGTGTCTTTGGGACGAGAGAGGCCCAACAAAGGGAAACCACAGCAGCATGGGTTCATACTAAGTACCGAGATTATGACTTGTGGTTATGATTTTTTACCTTTTTTTCTTCAAGCTTTATTCCAGACTGACAAGAGGGTCCATAACAAAAATGTAAAACAACTTTTACTCGGGGCGGTTAAAGCCTTTACAATGCTGTTCTCCAACTAATCCTAAGAGGCACGTAAATTTGCACATTATATGTCTTTGAAGTGCCTCACAGAAACAGTTGTCTAGCACTATGCCACAGAAGAGAAACCAATTTCCAAACTATCCCTCTCAGATCCAAAATGGTCCCTAAGGAACATTCAAGAAAATGAAAGCATGGGTCAACAAAAAGGGTCACAGAACCTTAACTCTATTCCAGCATTTCCAACTACAACTTCAAGTATTAATACATTGGGATTAAGAAAACATCGCCTAAGGAACATTCAATAAAATTTATGGATTTTGAACATACATACATAATTCTAGTAATTATATATTTTGTATTGTTTTTTCTAAATGAACTATCCAAGCTAGTCTTGTCATGCTTGGTATCAAAATGTCAACCACAGCATTTTGTTGACTTTCCAAATGTTATATAGAACATATTCCTGGTATACATTCGTACATAAAAATAAAACAATTTCAGGTAAGATGGCTGGCAACCGTCATCTCATACAGTGAGATAACCAACACCTCTAGTCATTGGCATGCAAGCCAATGAAAATACCCAGGCAACCTTTACTACACTCCTTTCTCTAACTAACTTTAAATAGAGTTTTTAACCAGAAACAATTGCTTTTAAGGACCAAAGTAACCTTGGAAGGCCGCCCTACGTTACACTGATTTATACAATTGCTCCCCATCCTTTTCCTTGACCATGTACCTGCTAGCAACTCACGACTAAGGATTTAGGCTTTTTCTACACGACAGGCCAAAAACTCCTTGCACTCTTTCAAACTAAGCCACTTCAGAGCAAAATAATCTATTCAAACCATGTTTGGGACTTAACTTTCAACGTTTCCTAAAAGGATTCTGAGATTTTACCTAAATCTACAGAGTCAGAGGACCCGCACCTTTGTCCTAATTAGAAAAGGTCAAAGAAGACCCCAAAACCACGTTTCTTTTCCAAGTTTATTCAAACAAGGAACTAACTCTCAGAACTATCTCAACTTCACATAATGGACTCTATTTCAAAACATTTTCACTAAAACCACAAACCGCTTCTCAATCCAGCTACAACCGGCAGGCCGATAACCTAAATTCACTCCATTTGCAACACAACGCCACCTATCATCTCAAAGTAATGTAAAGCCCACTTTTGTCACACAATGAGCATTTGGTGTTGTGCTTACTATAATTTGTAAGTTTTAATTTAACAAATAAATATTTAATATTCAACTGTTTATATTTAGATACAAACCATTTTAGTTAATCAATGTCATACTTTGGTAATTATTTGTAGTACTATAATTTTCATGTGTTTTTTAGACTAGTAAATAAATAGAGTTGTTTTGCATTAAACCCAGCTTTTCATTTTCATTTCATTTAATCAGTTATTTTCAGACCACAAACATTAACTTGTTCAGAGCTGAGTTTAAAACATAAAAAATCACATTATGAATTTAATCCTATATTGATTTGGTTTAAATTCTGTGCAATGGTGCCACCCAAGGAGGGAAAGCAGCAAAAGGTAATAGCAAAAAGTTGGATGTTCTCAAAGTGCTGTGGAAAAGTGTGAAAGAAAAAGGTGCACAAGTAGCAGGGATGACCGCAGCCTGGAGAGGATTGTTAGGAAAAGGCCATTCAATGGGGGAGCTTCACAAGGAGTGGACTGAAACTGGAGTTAGTGCATCAAGAGCCACCACCCGCAGATGGATCCTGGACATGGGCTTCATATGTCGTATTCCTCTTGTCAAGATGCTCTTGAACAGCAAACATTGTCCGAAGCATCTTACCTGGAAAAAATAACTGGTCTGTTGCTCAGTGGTCTAAAGTCCTCTTTTCTGATGAGAGCAAATTTAGCATCTTATTTGGAAACCAAGGTCCCAGAGTCTGGAGGAAGAATGGAGAGACACACAATCCAAAATACTTGAAGTCATGTGTGAAGTTTCCACAGACTGTGCTGATTTGGGGAGCCATGTCATCTGCTGGTGTTGGTCCACTGTGCTGTATTAAGTCCAGAGTCAAAGCAGCCATCTACCTGGACATTTTAGAGCACTCCATGCTTCTTTCAGCAGACAAGCTTTATGGAGATGCTGACTTCCATTTCCAGCAGGACTTGGCACCTGCCCACACTGCCTCAAGTACCAAAACCTGGTTCAATGACCATGCGATTACTGTGGTTGATTGGCTCGCAAACTCGCCTGAACCCAATAGAGAGGGGCATTGTCAAGAGAAAGACGAGAGACATGAGGCCGAAGAATGCAAAAGAGCTTAAGTCCGCTATTGCAGCATCCTGGTAAGCTGATAGCATCCATGCCACTCCTCATTGAGGCAGTAATTCATGCAAAAGGTGGCAAAACTAAGAACTTGGTACATATCCATGATTATACTTTTCAGAGGGCTGACATTTCTGTATTAAAAATCTTTTTTTGATTGTTTCATGTAATGTTCAAATTTTCAGAGATATTTAATATGGAGTTTTCA
The DNA here is from genome assembly GCA_036024795.1 of Galaxias rostratus. Lineage (NCBI taxonomy): Eukaryota > Metazoa > Chordata > Actinopteri > Galaxiiformes > Galaxiidae > Galaxias > Galaxias rostratus. The sequence continues at coordinate 16,668 of JAVQJS010154676.1, forward strand.
TAAACTGTAAGCCGTAATCATCAAAAATAATAACAAATAAAGGCTTGAAATAGCTCGCTTTGCATGTAATGTTTGTGTATATACTAGTTTCAAC
>JAVQJS010154679.1:0-13377 GCA_036024795.1 Galaxias rostratus
AGAGAAGGAGAGGGGGGGGGGGGCGTAAAGGAACTCTGTCAGGAGAAGGGAACTATGGAGAGATACAATCGGTAGCAACAGGATGAGAAAGTAGAAAAAGGAACAATGAGCGAAAGGGCCGGTTAGATAAATATATATCATAAAATATAGGTGAAAACCTCAGAAAGAGTTTTTTTATGTAAAGTAAAATGCAGAGGAAAATAAGTGGGGAAAGAGGGAGTGAGATAGAATCCGAGAGAAGGGAGAAAAATGAGAGAAAGGGATAAAGGTACTGAAAAGTTGGAATGAAAAACGAGGGAGGGAGAGAGGGAGGGAGTTAGCGCGGCGGGAGGGAGGGAGTCAGCGACGGGGCAATCCAGCGCAGTGGATTAGAGCGGACAGATTAAGCTCCTGTGTGGAATACACGTTGTGGTGGGGGAATTAGAGAGCTGAAAGACAGACTTAGAAGGTAGAGACATGAATGAAGTCTGCCCCACAGGAGAGGAGAGAGTGAGAGAGAGTGAGAGAGAAAGAAAGAAAGAAAGAAAGAAAGAAAGAAAGAAAGAAAGAAAGAAAGAAAGAAAGAAAGAAAGAAAGAAAGAAAGAGGAGAGGCGAAAAATTCACGGATTTAGGGATGAAGAAGATTGAAGGGGATGAAGACCATCGTGTAAAAAGAGAAAAAGAGGTAAATTAGATGCAGTAAAGGAAAAAAAGACGGATAGTGAGCGGAGAGGATGGAGAGAAGTTTTGACCCAGTCAGGCAGACGGAGAGAGGAAAGGTCAGGGAACATATTGAGATTCATGAGAACATTGTACATTTCCCTTCGCTGACTCGCAAAGGAAACCCCCATTGGGTTAGGTTTCCACGGAAACCTTTAGAATAAGGACCAGTCGCCCTCTAGTGGCAGAGAAGAAGCAGCTAGTCGTTGCAGGGTGTTGGTTCTGTAATGGGGTGCATTGTCGTATTGAACATTTGTATTCGCCGTGAAACATTTTTTCTATTTACAAACTAAAGGCAGACCATGCCTTTGTGTGTCAACACAAAACAACTTCTTATATGATGGATTTGCCGCATTTGAACGATATAAACCAAAATGTGATTGATTGACTTGTTATTTATCTGGCAAAGTTGAAACATAGCCTTATCATTCCTCATGTATCTTTACACCTCCTTGGCTGACCTTAAGATGTAATTCCCCCCCTCCCACTAACACCCCAGCCTAGCACCGTCTGGCCGGCCGCCTTACAGCGATGTGGCGTCGCTCCGCGGCCCCCTTCACCACAGCCCTCCCCAGGACTGCAGAGCCATGTACAACCACATGACCCCCAGTATGACCCCGGCTCCAGGCTCCAGTCCCTGCATGGACCAGCAGTACATGAGACCCCCCCAGGCTCCGCCGCCGCACAGCCTCATGGGGCACCATCGCTCGATGCCGCCACCCGAGGGTGAGTCACCGGTCGCGGCGCTTGCTCGGATATGGTCGGAGATCACGTGCGTTAGCATGCTGGAATGGATTCGCTGGTCATGCAGTGTAAGCAATATAGAAGGGTTAACTGAAAGGGTTCACCATTAAACTATGCTGTAATGTGACACCCAAAAGAAAAAGGTTTGTCATCTCTCTCATAATCCACATTATCTTTGCCCATCAACCCCTGGTGTGCTTCCAGTTAAAAACCTCTGATGTGATTCTGCTCCGGTGTGTGTTACAGGCGGACACAACGGGCCGTACTGTAACCAGAACAACCTGATGTCCTCTCACCACGGCTTCTCTCACGGCCAGCCGGGCTCCGACCACATAGGCTCCGGAGACGGTAAGGACTTTAATTTTGAAATGTCGTTCATATCACCCATACGCTTTCTTACTGAAATAGTTCTGAGAACGTACTTGGTGTGTAACATTAACCCATAACTGCAGTCTGGTCCTAAACCCATCTTCCGCCTCAACCACTAACCCCCCCTTCCTCCCCTCCCAGGCTCCCGTTTCTCCACGCCACGCTCCATGCTGAAGCTGAGTAAGAAGCGAGCGCTCTCCATCTCCCCTCTGTCGGACGCCAGCGTGGACCTGCAGACCGTCATCCGGACGTCGCCCAACTCTCTGGTGGCCTTCGTCAACTCCCGCTGCAACCCCAATGGAGCCGGCTCTTACGGACACCTGTCTGTGGGCGCCATGAGGTCAGCGCTTATGAAACTTGCAGGGTTCAGTACCTCCAAAAAGGTTAAGAACCACTGTTCTAGGCAATAGGTCTAAGGCATTAGCCCATCCCGATCAAGTCGGACCTATCAGATGCCTAACGCTAACCTGTGCTTCCTGTCTTATTGCTCTTCCCTAGTCCGTCTCTTGGCTTTTCCAGTTCTATGAACTACCAGTCCCGATCCCAGGGTTCCATGTATGGAGGAGGGACCCCCTTAGGACACGCCCCCGGACACTGCCATGCCCCGTCGACACGCCTCCCGGCCCACAATCCCCGGCTCCATATCCCGCCCAAACATGGTCATGTAAGAATGGGCCCAAGCCCTGCATGCTTTACACACAAAGATCGCACAGGGCAATTCACGTGTTTGTATTAGAATGGACAGCTACTGCATGAACATTTGGGGAAAGTGTGTGTGTTTTTAGAGGGACTTTATTGAGAGCAAAGGAGAGAGAATACAGGGTGGACTATGTAACTGGTCGAAGATAAATAAATAGAATAAAGTTACAAAGAAGAACCGAGGGTCACTACGGTACCTACAACATGACCCCGGCCTCTTTGCCGACGGTGACGATGTTCTTCATGATGAGGAGGAGGATGGTGACAATGTGGTTGCTGTCATTTACAGCTGAAGACGGAGCCGATATTGGGCAGCCTGATGGACGGTATCAACGTGAAGAGTCTGGAGGAGAGGTCTGAAGGAGACATGGCTAGTCCGTCCTCCACTGGGACACAGGTATAAAAACCCTCTCAGATCTCAAACCTTTTGGTCTCGCTTGTCCGTGTGTCTGGGCCATACACGCATTGAACAGCTATCTCGTCATAAACACACAGTGCGTCAAACGTCCGTTGCCTTTCTCCTGGTGTTTGAAGTTCTCCCTCTCTTCAGGACCCCCTGATGGGTCTGCTGGACGGCAGAGACGACCTGGACAAAGAGGACGGCAAGCCCGAACCGGAAGCCGTCTACGAGACCAACTGCCACTGGGAGAGCTGCAGCAAGGAGTTTGACACTCAGGAGCAGCTAGTGCACGTAAGGACAAGGGAGGGTGGGGGGGGGGGGGGGCGCGAGACAGAGCGGCAGAGGGACTGGGAGGAGGCAGTGGGACTGAGGGAAGGAGAGGGAACGGTCGGGATAGAAAGAGGGGAGAGCAAAGAAACCGAATCGAATGATCAGTATTTGTGATTTGGTTATGAGATCTCACCTTATTGACCCCGTCCGTCGCTGTCGCCCCCCCCTGCAGCACATCAACAACGAGCACATCCACGGGGAGAAGAAGGAGTTTGTGTGCCACTGGCAGGAGTGTTCCCGGGAGCAGAGGCCCTTCAAAGCCCAGTACATGCTGGTGGTGCACATGCGCCGGCACACGGGGGAGAAGCCCCACAGGTGCACTGTGAGTACAGCCGCGGTTTACGCTTCCAGTCACTCTCCCACTGTGAGACGTCGCACGGCTCCTCTGCACGTCGGGAGAACCTTTTGACGGACAGGCGTGTCTCCGCCCCCGCGGGTTCATCCACCAATGATGGGCTTGGGACAAGGACGCACGCTGTTGTAGTTCTGATCTACGTGAATCCTTCACAGTTGTACAGTCAAATGTTTTTACAGTGTAATGTGTCTCTTTGATGTGGCGAGACGGATGCATACAACTATATGTCCATGGTGCATATGTGACACTTTTTATCATACAGAGATATAAATAAAATTGTTTTATGTTTCACTTACATACAAAATATGAAACATTGTATTGCTATGAATTCATTGGTTATTTATTGGCTTGGGTTAATGGATGCTGGACTAAGACTGTGCTGTTTGTGTTTTTTTTAGTTTGAAGGCTGTAACAAAGCCTACTCTCGTCTGGAGAATCTAAAAACCCATCTGCGCTCTCACACTGGAGAGAAACCTTACGTGTGCGAACACGAGGGCTGCAACAAGGCCTTCTCCAACGCCTCGGACCGGGCCAAGCACCAGAACCGCACTCACTCCAATGAGGTGCCGTGGAAACATTGCAATACAAAAATTGTATTACGTAACATTACAAAAATGATTGAGAAGGCTTTGATAACCTTTGTATGTATTAAATTAAGAATCACAATTATTTTAGTTTACTCTCTATTTGTGATTTCACTTATATACTAGAGATATAAAGTGATAATGTATTATAATATACTGTATTATAAAGTGAAAAATGTGAAAAATTGTAAATATTTAGAGAAATATTATTTAAACATTTCCACTCTACAGAAGCCCTATGTGTGTAAGATCCCTGGATGTACGAAACGCTACACCGACCCCAGCTCACTGAGGAAACACGTCAAAACAGTCCACGGCCCAGAGGCCCACATCACGAAGAAACACAGAGGGGACACGGGCCCCCGGGCCCCTGGATCAGCGATGACCCCTGGTGGCCACTCGTCTGAACTGCTGTGTGAGAAAGAAGAGACCCGGAGGGAAGACTGCAAACTGCTGGCCCCAGAGAGTGCCCTGGTGAGTCCCAGTAAAACAAGTTTCTGTTTTACGTAACGTCGTATTTCAACACAAAGACATGGAACCTCATTGATTTAAAGTATTTGATGACATACGACGTAACCGAAGTGTTTACGACACATCCATATATCAACACCCCCCTCACCTCCCCCCACCTTCTCTCTCTCTTCTCCCAGAAGTCACAGCCCAGCCCGGGTGGCCAGTCCTCCTGCAGTAGCGAGCGCTCGCCACTAGGGAGTGCCAACAACAACGACAGCGGAGTGGAGATGAACCTGAACGCAGCAGGAAGCCTAGAGGACCTGACGGCTCTAGAGGACGGAGGAGCAGGAGGAGGAGGAGGAGGAGGAGGAGGAGGAGGGGAGGCCATCACCGGCTCCATGGGCATGTCCTCCCAGGCCCTGAAGAGGCTGGAGAACCTGAAGATTGACAAGCTGAAGCAGCTCCGGAGGCCCACTCCCCCAGGGCGCTGTGTGTCCGGGAACAAGCTGCCTGCACTGCCTGGTGAGACGCGTGGGTTAAGTGGAGTAGCATTGTGGGAGCGCCAAGGTCCAAACAAGTCTCAAAGTTGTTTAAGACTGTACAATCAAGTTTAAGGTATGACTGTGAAATGTCATTATTTTCATTTGAAACAAACATGAAGTACATTAACTTTTTCAGGGCTCAGGTGGAATGACCATTCTTGATTGTTTTAAACTTATTTTGAACACTGCTGTAGTGCACTAATACCTTTACTGTATAGCTTATAATATGTTTTGCTCAATAAATCGAATAAAATCTCAATAAATCTCTGCAGGTGCTGGGGAGATGATAGGCATGTGTGCTCCCTCTCCGCTCCTATCAAATCGCCGGGTGATGGAGCTGTCCAATCACGAGCTGGGGGTCGGGGCTGGGGGCATGGCCTGCCCCACCAATGACAGAAGAGGAAGCGGCACCAGCACTCTTAGCTCCGCCTACACAGTGAGCCGGCGTTCCTCCATGGTCTCCCCTTACCTGTCCAGCCGTCGCTCCAGCGACATGTCCCAGATGGGAGGTCATCACCTGGGGTCGGAGCAGAGCGGAGGAGACCCCCTGTCCCCAGAGACCCACCGTCGGGGAGGACCCTGCCATTCGGCCGGGGGGGGAGGAATGGGCGGCGGCAGCGGCGGGTTGCCAGGTTTGACCTCTCTAACCCCAGCCCAGCAGTATAGTCTGAAGGCAAAGTACGCAGCAGCGACTGGGGGCCCCCCGCCGACCCCTCTCCCAAACATGGAGCTTCCCCCAGGGACCCCCTGCAGGAGGGTGGGGTTCCTCGGCGAGTACCAGGGCCAACCGCTGCCTCCATTCCTCCAGCAGGGCGGTCCGCGCCGCCAGAGCGCCAACACCGAATACGGCACTGGGGTCATCTACCCCCACCAGGCGCCTGGAAACAACGCCAGGAGGGCCAGCGACCCGGTGCGGTCCGTGGGCGACCCTCAGGCGCTCCCGAAAGTCCAGAGGTACAACAGCCTGAACAACGTGGCCATGATGGGGCGGAGGAACGCGCTGCAGCACTGCGTCTCCGACGCCAACATCGCCCGCCACATGTACTCGCCGCGGCCGCCCAGCATCACGGAGAACGTCATGATGGAGGCCATGGCCATGGAGTCCCACCACCATCACCAAGACTCTGGAAACACCAGGGACCACTCCATGATGATGCCCCCGGGAGAAAGAGCCATCCTGGGCTACCAACAGCAGCAGCAGCACTCCCTGGGTGGTGGTGGTGTACCAGCTCCATCTAACCAGCTGTCCCCAAGCCACGACACCATAGGCTGCCCGGATCAGGGCTTCATGCAGGGGCAGCAGTACCACGGCTCCAGAGGGGCTCAGATGGTGCAGGTGGGGTCTGTGCACCCAGAGGGGATGTCCAACTCTCTCCTCCAGCAGGCCGAGTACAGCATGAGCACCTGTCAGCTCAGCCCCTCCGGGCCCCATTATCCCGGTGTGGGGCAGGGGGTCAGCGGGGAGGCAGGGACCGGCCCCTGGGGCGAGACCCACGGGCTCCAGAACCAAGGCGGAAGGATGCAGTACCAGGACCCAAACCAGAACCAGGGCCACTTCAACCACCAGCAGGGGCTCTTCGACAGCCCCGATGGGAGCCACAAGCTCATCATCAAACCAGAGCAGCAGTTCCACCCGGGGATGGGCGGGGCCGACGCCTGTCAGAAGACGGTACTTCAGCAACAGCAGCAGGCCTACGCTCAGCAGGCAGGCCAGGTCATGATGAGGGCCCCTGCTAACCCAAGCTGTGACTTCCATGGTCAGATGGAGACCCAGGGGCAGCAGCCCGGAGCCTTCCCCAGCGGAGGGCTCAGCCTGGGGTGTGCAGGGTCGGCACTGGCTGACAACCGCAGGTCTCAGACACCCATGTTGCAGGTAACGATTAACTGGTTTTGTAAAAAAAAAAAATCATCTAAAGTCAGAAAAAGTGCTTTAAAAATTTAACATTAACATAAGTTAAAAGACAGCACAGTGGCGCAGTGGTTAGTGCTGTTGCCTAACAGTAAGAAGGTCCTGGGTTCGATTCCCACCTGAGGGCCTTTCTGTGTGGAGTTTGCATGTTCTCCCCGTGCTAGCGTGGGTTTCCTTCGGGTACTCCGGTTTCCTCCCACATTCCAAAAACATGCAGGTAAATTGGTGACTCTAAATTGTCCGTAGGTTTGAATGTGTGTGTGTGAGAGATTGTATGTTAGCCCTGCGAAGCACTGGCGATCTGTCCAGGGTGTACCCTGCCTCTCGCCCGAAGTTAGCTGGGATAGGCTCCAGCCCCCCCCCCCATGACCCTCCATAGGATAAGCGGTTCTGATAATGGATGGATAGATGGATAATTTAAAAGACATTGAAATTTAGCCATCAAAATATCCAACTAAAAGTTCAATACCAATAGCATTTGTTTACAATTATATGCTCCCTTCCTGGAAACATGTTTCTCTGTGTAACCAGGTGAAGGAGATGATGGTGAGGAACTATGTTCAGTCCCAACAGGCCCTGATGTGGGAGCAGCAACAGGAGCAGCAGCAGAACGCCGTCAAGCCTCCTCCTCTCTCCGACGCCATGGACATCAACACCCAGGCAGCCATGATGCAGCACAGCCCGCAACACAACCAGAACCAGAACATCTACGTCAACCCGAACTATCCGTCCTTCCCCAACCAGAACCTGATGAGCCCGCCGGGTCACGGTCGGGGTGGGGCGGTGCCCCCCAAGGAGCAGCAGCTCATGGGTCAGCTCCAGGGCTATGGTCAGGACATGTCGGTGATCCCCAGACCCCCACAGGGACGGAAACCCCTCAGCCGCCAGAACAGCCTGTCCCACTCCCAGCAGGGTGTAGGAGGGTACCTGGGCAGCCCGCCTCACCTCAGCCCAGTCCAGTCCACCTCCAGCCCCAGGCGAGCTGTCCGCTTGCCCCCTGTCCAGCAACACCACCACCAGGGACACCAGCACCAGCAGCCCCATGCAGACATGTTCCCGCCCTCCAACAATAACAACAACATGTACTACACGGGTCAGATCCACATGGACATGGAGAAGCATTTGAACGCTCAGGGCGGGCCTTGTCTGAACCAGCACCAGCAGCTGATGGGCGGTGTCGTGACATTGGACACCAAGCACCAGGCCTCCCTGGCCTACGCTCCATCCGGGCCTGTGTCCAATGCTCTGGAGAATCTGGACCTGGACAACGCGGCGCAGATCGACTTCGCCTCCATCATCGACGACGCGGAGCCGTCGTCGTTCAGCCCCGTCGACAACCCACTCCAGCCAGGGGAAGGCTCGCTGTCCCAGGCCTCGTCGAGGCTCACAACTCCTCAGACGTCCATAACTCTAGGCCCAGGCTCTGGCCTGTCCAACATGGCCGTAGGAGACATGACCTCCATGCTGACTACGCTAGCCGGGGAGAATAAGTATCTCGATGCGCTGTCTTAGAAATAGGGGGTGGATGGACGTCTTGTGGACAAACACGTTGTCCAGCCTTGGACAGTTTCAGAAAGAAGCCAGTGCGGAAGACGCTGTTGGGACCTCACTGCTCCTTGACGCCCAGTACTTGAAATGGGCTCAGTGAACGGGATTGAGCAGCACCAGCATGGTACCAGTGTTGTAGCCCACGTCAGACCCAAGTCACCCATTTTCAGAGTAATCACTGATAAATGCCGTAGTGCAGCATGAATGGGCCATTTTGTGTCCTCTTGCTTCTTCTCAAAAGTAATGGGTGAAGTAAGGTTGACCCTATGGGTGTGTGTGGCAAGCCTTAAAACACTCCTCCACGTTCATACCCTAAGCCCTATGCCCCATACCCTATTCCCTATACCCTGTGCCGTATAGCCTATTCCCTGTGCCCTATACCCTATGCTATATGCCTTATACCCTATTCCTGCCCTGTTCCCCATACCCTGTGGCCTATGCCCTATACCCTCAGCCCTAAGCCCTATACGCCAAACCCTATGCCCTATATCCTATACCCTAAGCCCTATACCCCATTCCCTATGCCCTATGCCCTATACCCTAAGCCCTTTACCCTATGCCATATGCCTTATGCCCTGTTCTTGCCCCATGTTTTTTGCCCTGTGCCCTAAACCAAAGGTGCCTAGTAAACCTCCATCACTATGCTGTAAAGTCACTGCCTCGGTACCTGAAAGAGATGACTTTTTCTCCTTGCACGTTAGTTAACGCAAAGCTGTTTTTTCTGAGGTGAACTGCAACTTGTTTTTGTTGTTAAAACAGTTCCCATTCCAGTGGCAGAGCTCAATGTATTGGAGACAGCGGGGTTAAGAGGAAGGGTACTTGTAAATACGTTTGATATACATTTATATATATGCAGTGTAAAATAATGACCACGGAGACAGAGACCACTGCTGTCTCCCAGACTACGTCGATTGTGAAGGCCGAAATCAGATTGTAGCTGTTTTCAAGAGGAGATGTATGATAGTAGAGAGAGAGTTTTAGTTTTCTTGTTGCCGAACAAAATAAGGATGTTTGGACTCGTTCCTACCAAGGGAACAAACTCACTCATTGAGATGACCTATCAGTATTCTCTCGCTGTCTCTCTCTCTTCTTCACTGTCTCTGTGTATCTCTCCAGCTATCTCTCTCGTTCTCTTTTTTTTTGCCTCAGTCACTCTTGCCCAGGTTTTTCATTCACTTATTTTACTGTGCACACACACAAACACACACACACACACACCCAACCACACACACACATACACACACACACACACACACACACACACACACACACTTGAATGCACTGTCTTTTCGTAAAGCTGTATTCTTCTTGCTGACAGCGATACATATATACTTCATCAAGAAATGGGCAACGTCAAAAAAAGTTTGTGTTTAAATGTGCCCAAGGAGCAAGAGAGAAAGGCCTAGGTAAGGTTCAGGGTGACAATACTGATGTCCTATTCGATGATAATAGAGCAGGTGACTTTGACCAATCCCGTCTGATAAGGCAGTGCATCTCTAGTGTTTGTGTCAAGATTATATTCAAAGAACCAACTATTTTTGTCCTTTTTGTTTTCTTCAATCATTTTCTTCCATGTAACCTCTTGTATGTAAACAACAGACCAGTAATAGTCCAGACTAATCTCTGGCAGTCATTCCTACGCCTTTTACAAAGTGCCTAAGGAAAATCTCTCACTGGTCTAGAAAGTAAGACAGAGATAGATCAAGCCGCCATGACGACCATCCATGTCTGGCAGTGGTGTGTGTTTGGTACACTAAGGCACTCTGGAGTTTAGAGCCTTTCTCGTTTAGGGTGACGGTAGCTCTTCGGGCAGTAGAGTTCATACTGTAGCATTGCACTGACTACAGCACTGTATAGTGTTTTGTTTTTTTACAGTGACAACGATACAAGGTACTACTCCAGTATGCGTTCTCTTGGTCAGTCAAGAGAGGAGAATCGTAGTATTGTTTCTGCCTTCGTGTTGTTATTTGGTGAGTAAATAGCACACCGTCCAAAACAATGTACTCGCAGCTGAGAGGGCGTTAGGATTTCTAATAATAATAGTAATTATAATAATAATGAACTTATGATCAAATCTGTAAATGTGTATGACCTACCAAAGACAATTTAATCTGAAAATATTTTTGGAGAAATATAATGCACCTACAGTTTATAGTAGACTTATATTAACATTAACACTAATCACAGCAATAAAGGCATGGTTTTGACAGTGTTTTTACTTAGAATGTATGAAATGTTTTGTACAAACCATAACATGATCTTATTTTTTTTTCTATGTAACGAGAAACTCTATGGACGTTGTCTTTTTTTGTGTTTTGTATATCTTTCAATCAGACATTTTTGCTGGCAAAAGAATATCATGTTTAGCAACAAAAAGCTATATAACGGTAGTATTTTACTACTGTATTTTTCACAAAAGCCAAGTGTTATATTTTGTGTACAATTTTCTACATTTTTATACAAATGTACCATATTTTACCATGAATAAACATGTTCAGCTTGGGATGGGTGAAACAATTTAATTTAAATTTCTTCCCATTTGCTTGTTTGAAATTATCCCTGGGTTTGCCACATCTGATTTGATGCAGTGCATGCTTACATCCACTAGGGGGAAGTTCAACCCTGAATAACTTTGGGTTTGTCCATATTAAGGTAACTTCTTACACAGCTATTACTGAAGTGAAATTAACAGAACTGGACAATCTATGTCTGGTTGATTACCTAAAATAGATAATTAAACTGTAAGTATAAATAAACCCTTGTTCAGTAGGTTTAAAATGTCTAATGTCTTTACAGATTATTTTACAAGACTATTTCATCCTTGATATGTATATATATATTTTCTTTCTTAGAAAGGAATAAGAAAAGAATTTAAGAAACTTAACTCAACATTTTTTGCAGTAGACTGGCTCAACATATCAACACCCAGTTTTGAACATTCGTAATTGGCCTTTTTTCTTATATCCTTTATCAACTGTTACGTTTAAGTTAGTGCTCTTTTCTCAAAGCCTGTCGCCTCTTTCCATTAAGAGCCACATTAAGTTACTATGAAACCAGACAGGCGTTAAGTGTGACTGCTTGCCGTGACATCAGAGTTTGGACAAGTCCACCGTGGTCTGCAGCAACTGGACTTTTCTTTTAACACTTTCAAACCAGACCCTGACCCAAGATGCCAGCCTGGTCCCACAGGTTCATAAAACTGTCCATGACAGATGTGAATGAGATTTGGACCCAAAGAAGAAACTGTGCTAGTATTAAAATGATCAGAGTCTAGTGCAAAAGCTGCTGGTCAATATAGATATTAACTTAAATGATTGAGAGTCAAATGTCTTGACATCTTAGAATTCAAAACGCTAAACTAGCAACAAAAAAAATGCAAGCATTGTAGAAATATGAGCTTGTGTATCTATTTTATTTGCCCCTCAAAAAAAATCTAGAAATCGTTTCCTTCTGCAGAGTCAAACTGCACCCCAAGAAATGCACAACCACATGGATCGGGTTAAATTTGACTACAGCATGAAATAAACCCCTGGTAGCTCTCCTCATCCAGGGGCCAGTGAAGGCTGTTATGACTCTATGTGGTTGGTGGCATGGCACAGTGGGACTAGACAGCCACCATCGCCTGGCACTGAGGCTTGAGTTGACTCATTCTCTCCGGGAGCCGGGAGGTTCCCTGTTGGACCCCGAGGAAGAGATCCAGGATCCGCTTACACACACACAGCAAGAACCTTATGTGTGTGTTTGTGTGTGTGTATGTGTGTGTGTGTGTGTGTGTGTGTGTGTGTGTGTGTGTGTGTGTGTGTGTGTGTGTATGTGTGTGTGTGTGCACGTTTGTGTGTGTGGGTGTGTGTGTTGGGGGTTTATGTGGTGCGGTGCAGAATATGCAATTTAGGATGCCCCAATTTATTATGTTTCTGTTTCTTTAAAAAAACAGGAAACTAATTTTGAGAACTAATTCTTTGGTATATACTCGAAATGCAAAATACGTCTGACTGGATATGATTTTTTAATACATCCAAATCACAATTTAACTTTAGAACGTTTGACGTTATCTGTCTATTTGCATTCCTGATGGACATTTTATTTCAGGATAAACTGCTGACTGCAGAATCCTAACGGTTCCTCCATTGACCACAACCCCACTTTTTTTCTCTTAATCATCAACCAGTTTTTTTTTTCTTTCAGAGATACAAAAAGGACGACATCTGCTTCTTTTCACAAAAGGAAAGGATGGTCCTTAAATTGTTTTAAAGTTTTTTTTTGTTTTATTTAGAGGTGTTAGTCTGTCTCACAATTATATTTCTGTTCATGGTCGCACCTCTTTTGTGACACAAAGTCGCCGGGGCACTAAATATAACTGGAGCCCAGACGCTTTGCGCCTCAAAACTGCAACATGACTTAATCTCCGGTGCTCCATACCAACCTTAAAAGGAACACAGAAATACGACCTGAGGTTTTCAAATGCTAAAATAGAAGCGGTCAGCAGCATAATGATTTTTCTTTTCTTTTCTTTGCTCGCCATTCAAGAGAGTTTTTTTTTCTTTGCCTTTTGTCAATGAGGTTGGCGTATAATTAACTCCTGCTTAATATGCTGTTAAGGAGCCTCCATCTCCTCCCCATGCTACCAGCTTTGAACCCCGAGTCACGGACAACTTCACGGTTTGGGCTTTTGTTCAGTAGCCCTCTCTCTCTCTCTCTCTCTCTCTCTCTCTCTCTCTCTCTCTCTCTCTCTCTCTCTCTCTCT